>PVIY010022080.1:0-24198 GCA_004026745.1 Myrmecophaga tridactyla
AACTCTATATAAAATATCTTTATTGTAATAAATAAACCTCAGCATTTTGCATTTTCCCTGTCAAATATACAATTCACCTGTAATAATTACAGTTACAGTATTGGGCTAGTATCACCACCATCCTTTAGGTAAACTTTTTCATAACCTCAAACAGAATCTCTGCATCCATTAAGCAATATCTCTCTCCATGTCCTTCATGCCTGACTACTGATATGCTGTCATCTACCATTATTTATATGAATTTTCTTAATCTATGTATTTCAGAAGACAGATCATACAAATTTGTCCTTTTATGTCTGAATCACTTCACTCAGCATGACATTGTCAAGACTCACTCAGGTTGGAGCATATAACTTCATGTTTTGTGGGGCAGTAATATTTTACAGTATTTATATGCCACATTTTGTTTATTCATCTATCAATTTCTGGATAGTTGGGCTGCATCTGCCTTTTGGAAAACAGTGAAGAATAACAAATGACTTAAGGGTAAAAGTGGAAAGGCAGAGAAAAGATTAGATCTAGAAAAGGAAAGCCCCAGCTATTGAAATAGTGAACACACAGAAACTGATATTAAGTGTGGCAAATGGGAGTGTAATGTAGCTGACAGAATGAACAAGAGTAAAGCCAAAAGGACCTCTCAGGGAGATAGAATAAACTAGTACCAAGATTAAAATTGAGAAAAAACAGAATACTGAACGATGTCTCAAGTCAACCTATTAATACATTAAACTAGAGACAACAAAAAATCTAAATGAAGATTGGCCTCCCTGAAAGTTTTCAAGCACTGCAGGTGCTGGCCATCTGAGGAATACAATATCAGAATCTTGACCATTGAAAAAACATTTTCCAGATAGTGCTGGCACATAAAATTGGTCTGCCAGGAGATGTTGTTTTAGCCCAGATGAATGGCTCCATGAGATCCCTAGCTTCCAATTAAGGATATTATTATCATTTGGAAAAAACTATATATGGGATAATTGTGTCTTCCTTTTCCCCTCATCATGGGCAAATCCAGAGGCCAAACAAAAGTTGATAGTTTCCTCCTTACGGATTTGGCTGAGGAGCAAAACCTGCAGCATCTCCAATTTGGTTTGTTCTTCTCCATGTAGTTTGTTAACTTCATGGGGAACTTACTCATCATTCTGGCCATCATTTCAGAATCCCACCTGCACATGCCCATGGTGCTTTTCCATCTCCAAGCTTTCCTTTGCTGGCACGTTTCACCTCAAACACCATCTCAAAAATGATGCTGAGCATCCAATGCAGGACAAAGCCAGGGGTTCATGGTGACCACTTAATGCAGTGTATCAAAGATGTCCACAAAGTAATCATAGTCAGTTATGAGGAATTCCTAAAAAGAATAAGAAAAAGTACATCTGGGTGAGGCAGCCACAACAGGAAATGACTTTGCGCTTATCTGTATACTCATCACCACCTTTGAGGTGGAGGTAGAATCAAAAGAGATATCAGAAAAAGGAATGGTTTGTAGAGAAAAGAGTACATGGACATGGGTAAGTTGGAATCACAGATGGTGGCCAGGATGATGAACAGTTTCCCAAAGACAGAGACCAGATACATCATCAGGAACCACCCAAAGAGGAAGGGTTGCAGTTTCAGTTCTGCTGAAGTTCCCAGGAGAAGAAATTCTGAAAGTAAAGTTCTGTTGTCTGGTTCCATGAGCCTGATGTAGCTAGGAAGAAAGAGAAAAGAGTCACTACTGATTTTCATCCAAACAGGGATTACTAAATGAGTGGACATGCTATGCCACTATGCTTCATGGAGGAAATTAATTTTTATACTTGGTTCATGCTGGTGGTCTGTTAGTGTTAGCTCTGATTATGATTTCTTGTCCCACAGTGTGCTGGTTCTTCTTTTGATGTTTTTATATTGAGAGTTGACTATATGCAAGACACTATCTAGGCAATGGGACATAGGAGGTCACAGTCTTATGATGGAGAAAGAGTGTAAGTTAAATACATAAGAATCATATAGCATGCCAAGGGATGCCATTTTCAAAAAAAAGAAAATAAGACCTGGAAAAAAAGGTAATAGAAAAATGGGGTATTATATTTGATGGTATTCAGGCAAAAGCAGAAGGCAAGGTGGCATTTTAACGGAGACCTCTCAGATGAGAACTCAGAAGCTATAAGGAAATCTGGGGTAGTGTGTGACCACCTGAGAGAATGTTCAGTCTAAAAGCTGAAGGAATAGGCTTGTTTCCAATGTTAAAGGTCAACAAGGTGCCTGTGTTCAGGAAAGAGAACAAAAGTGAGTGATAAGAGATGGTGTCTCAGAAGATTTAAGGACCAGGTAGCCTTGCTGCTGCTGGTACTTCAGGACAGACAGAGCTCCTTAGCCGCATGTGTTATGTCTTCCCCTTAATTAACGTGGCCTCTAAAGATTCCCACAAATAGAAATGAATGTCCCTTGATTTCTAATTATGGATTTTCATGTGGTCTCTATTATCTTGGAGTATGAACCAAGGGGCCTCTGCCCTGAGCACATGAAACACACACAGACACATACATGCACTCACACTGCACAAAATAACACACAGAGACACAGGCACAGAGAGCACACTATGGCCTCTGTCACCTTGACCATGAGGTCAGTGAGTGACCTTGAGCTTGCTTTTTACCTTCACTATCATGACCTAGGCTCAAAGCTCAGCACCTTTACACAACTGCTCCCCTCTGTCCAGGTTTCTCCCACTTGATGCAATTGGAATTTGTAACTCCCTCCCACCAGGAAAACTCCACCTCTTCATTCAGGGATGCCTGAAGTAAGCACTTTGTGAACATTTTCTTTCAACACCCCCAAGGGATGATGAGTTTCTTTCCTGTACTTAATTTGGATAGAAAGGTTTTTTAGTACATTTTCCTTTTATTGCCTTTCATCTCTTTTACTCTGGTAGACTGTGAAAACCTTAGGTATATAAAAATATTCTATGTGCTGGGCTCAAGTGGCTACTCAGTTATGATAGTATATGAATAAATGCATATTCTGTGAAGGAAGAAAAGACCGTGGCTTCATAGGAATTTTCAATGATGAGAGAAAGAGAAGACTCAAGGCAGGTTAAAAATGGTGTCAAGAAATTGCTAGACACATATATGTCATATTCTGAGATGGTTCATTATGATAAATTGTTTCTAATGAATATAAATAGAAAGATGAAGAACCATAGATAATATCAAAAGGCCACACATAACATGGGTATGTACCAAATCATTTCATGAAATTCTTTCTTGACTCTGCATTGCATGGGTGTGTGTATCTGCATTGATGTGTGTGAATCTGGGTGTATATGTGCGTGTTGTGTGTGTGTTGTGTATGTATAAGTTGTGTGGTGTGTGTATTATGTAAGCACAACTGTACATTGTGTATCACAATGTAATGAAAATTCCTCCTTATGCTGGGGTATAGGCAAAACTATTTGAAAACTACTTTGCTAAAGGCCAGAAATATTTAAAAGTCAGGTTTGCTCTTGTGAATGGAGAAAAGGTCCTTGAATGGAGCCCAAAGAGCAGAGCAAGTTTGGACAGAGAACAAGCAGCCAGCGTGGGAGCTGAGGCACCGCTGGACACAAGAGAGGCAGATGGAGCAGATGTTCTTACTGCACCTGCCTTGTCCAGGTCTCCCCATCATGCCCTGATCTCTCTGTTCTTCCTGAGCCTGTCTCAAGTTTAGAGACAACACTGGTTGTTATGTGGTTTGATAGTGAACGAAGCAGATCCCTTTTTCAATTTTCTTTCTTAACATTGTCTCCTTCATTACTGTTGGACTTTGATTTGTGGTTTTTTTTTTACATGGGCAGGCACCAGGAATCAAAACCGGGTCCTCTGGCATGGCATGCAAGTATTCATGCCTGCTGAGCCACCGTGGCCCTTGTGGTGTGGTTTTGACAATCCTGTGAGCACACTGAATTCCTGGTTCTAGAACCCATTCGTTACACAAAGAACTTCCAAGACCATTGTGTACAATAGCCTGCCCACACCATGATTATCTATTTCACTCACGTGTCTTTCTTCATATATGTATGCCTGAGAACTTAGCATGATATGTACTTATTAAATTGTTCTACAACTCCTCTAGATAAAACTAACATTCCAATGAATGCTGCTGGAAGATGAGGGGACATGGCAGCAGAAAATAGTCGTCACAGTAAAGGTTACCCTAATCCAGTATCTCTTCAAAACAGCCACAAACATGTAAGAGGGTCCAGCCTGAATCAGCAGAGCCTTACTTGCTGACACAGTGCAGAATTCAGCCCCAGGAGGAGCTCTGCAGAGAAAAACACAAATCCAAACCATACATGGCTGCAATAATAAAAGCATTGCCTTAAACTGTTTATTTGGGGAGGGTCTGTTACACAGCCATTGTTAACTGATGTAATGATCCAGGTGTACAGAATGTAAGACACTCAAAATAATCAGTGGCAGCTTATTTTCAGGATTCCTTCAGATGTTTGAAGACCACATTCAAAATCACACTGTGCGCTGGTCTGAAAGGGTGTATATCCCCTAGAAAAGCCGTGTTTTAATCTAAATCCCATTTTTAAAGACTGAATAATCCCTATTCAATACTGTATGCTTGAAACGGTAATCAGATCATCACCCTGGAGATGTGATTTAACCATGAGTGGTTGTTAAGCTGGATTAGGTGATAACATGTCTCCACTCATTTGGGTGGGTTTTGGTAAGTTTCTGGAGTCTTGTAAAAGAGAAGACATTTTGGAGAATAAAGGAGATTCAGAGAGAGCAGAGCAGAATGACATAGCCACGAGAAGCAGAACCCACCAACCGGTGACCTTTGGAGATGAAGAAGGAAAATGCCTCGCAGGGAGCTTCATGAAACAGGAAGCCAGGAGAAGAAGCTAGTAGATGACACCGTGTTCAACATGAGCCCTTAGAGATGAGAGAGGAACCCTGACCACATTCACCATGCACCTTTCCAGATGAGAGAGAAACTCCGACTGTGTTTATCATGTGCCCTCCCAGCCGAGGGAGAAACCCTGTACTTCATCAGCCTTTTTGAATAAGGTATCTTTCCCTGGATGCCTTTGATTGGACATTTCCATAGACTTGTTTTAATTGGAACATTTTCTCAGCCTTAGAAGTATGAACTAGCAACTATTAAATTCTCTTTTTTAAAAGCATTTCAGTTTCTAGTATATTGAATTCCGGCAGCTAGCAAACTAGAACACACTGTTATTCCAGTTGTTCTCAGATAGGTGTATGTCCAGGGCAAAGAACTGAAGAAAAGGCAGAGTTTAAGATGTACAAGGTCAACAAGGAAGCCAGTGTGGCATGGGAATGATAACAGGTACAGTGATGAGAGATGGTGTCAGAGAAATTTGGAGAAGGAAGTGGTCTCACTATTGCTGAACCTTCAAAATACAGAGAGTTCCTTCTCCACATGTTGTCCCTCTCAAACTTTATTAATTTGGTTGCAGATATCTCCCCCGAAATCGAATGGTGTCACTCCTATTTCCAAAAATAGGTTTCCATTTGGACTGTGTGCTATATGACACATTGGAATGTAGAAGCACACACACACCCATGCACACACAGCATTCCAGGGCCTCCTGGGGCCCTGTTAATACCATCCTCTTCTCACCACAACCCCCAGTAAGTAGGCCTGGTGTAAATACAATGGAATCTGACAATATCAGATTGTCTATTCTGAAAATATTTTGAAATGGAAGCATGAAATTGAATCTGACAAACCCCCAATGGACACATAAATCAGATAATTTATTTTGATGTGCTCATTTTCTTCCCATGTTTAAAGATGCAACAATCTGTTCAATAAATGGAGAGAGAAGAAGTAGTGGAATTGGGGGAAACTATATGTTATAAGCTCAGAGCTTCCCTGAGAGACTGTCCTGAATGAAACCTACCTGGATTCTCATGGCATTACAACCTTGGTATATCACCGTGATGCCCAGAAAAGCTGATAAAAGAGGAGCAACAATTTATCCAAACAGAGGCATTGATATCATTTTACAATGCAAAGAGAAAAAACAGATTGCTCTTGCCAAGAGTAAAATGAGCATAGGAAATAAAGGAACATTTCATCCCATAAAATATAATATGCTTGCAAATGTTGGGAATTTTTATGTGAAGCAGTAAAAGACATTTAAGTAGTATTAAATGTCAATTTTTTAAAACCAGATAGACCTGGTCTTGAATCTTAGACATAACATGAGTTTGCTGATAAACCTTGATAAGAAGTGAAACATTCTACATCTTAATACCTTCTCTGATTTAGTGGGGGATACAATATCCATCATCCTAAGAAGGTTTACCCATGATCAATACATGTAAATAGCTTTGCACAATTACTTCTTGCTAATCAATGCGTGGTTATCAACAATGATATAAGAAGGCTGTTTTTTTCTTCTAATTCTCAAAATGTCTCATTCTTTCCACACCATGTGTCCCCAATTCTATGGTTCAATTTCATGTGCTCATCACCTTTCTTAGCAATCACAGAATGACCTGACATTCATATAGAACCGGACATCTTCTATATTATAAAATGAATCATCAAATTTTAATCATAAAACCCCTATAACTTCCTTTTGTGCCCTGAAGCCAACATTTCATAGTCTCAGACACAAATTGGAACCTCTAAGGCTGCCCTGCCAGCGCCCTCTCTCACTGCCATCTGCTCTCACCCACACTGATGTCTAAGACATTGAACTTGACTTTCACATTTTCCAGTCGTCCATAGTTTCCATATACAGTAACTTTATACATTTTGCTATCCTCCTCTTGGAGTCTCTCCAATACGTTCACTTATGAAATACCTACATCCCTTCAGGACCTCCTTTTGAATCTCATTCTGAGCATCCTCAAGGACGATCATGACTTCTTGTGTGCACTTAATTTGGATGGTAGGAACTATGATTGTCGGCTGTTTTTGTATATATCCATGTATTTTCTCTCCATCAAATGTGAGTTTCATGAGAGATATAGCAATATTCTACATACCTTTCCACCCAGACCTGGTTAGTTGGCAACTGGCTATAACAGTAGCTGGTGAAATATATATTTCAAGAATGAATGAAAGAATGTGGGTTCACAGAATCGCCAATGATGAAAGAAAGAGAAGAAGCAGAGAATTGCTAAAATACATGTGGAAGGCATGCATCCAGCATTTTCTGAAATTAGACCCCATTTAGGTAAATAATAAATGTAAGAATTATAGAATACAGTAAACCATAAGAATTGTAGGAGTGCATCCTTCATTGTAAGAGTACTTTCAAAATGATCAGGGTGGGAATCAGGATGTTTTATTTGCTTTTGTACATTATGGTAGAACTGACAATGAGCCTTAACAAGCTTTGGTGTGTTCCTGTTGCTCTGTCCTGGAGAATCCTACATTAGCCATGTGATCAAGTCCATGCTAGCCTGCTAGAAGATGGGAAGACATGTGGAGGAGAGGCCAGTTTTCACAGTTTAGTCACACTAGCCTACAATACAGCCTGTTCTGGTTTGCTAGCTGCCAGAATGCAACACACCAGAGACAGATTGGCTTTCAATAAAAGGGGATTTATTTTGTTGGTTCTTCAGAAGAAAGGCAGCTAACTTTCCACTGAGTTTCTTTCTTACGTGGAAGGCACAGGATGGTCTCTGCTGGTCTTCTCTCCAGGCCCTTGGGTTCCAACAGCTTTCCCCGGGGTGACTTCTTTCTCCATCTCCAAAGGCCTGGGCTGAGCTGCAAGTGCTGAGATGAGGAATGCCGAGCTGCTTAGGCTGTGCTATGTTGCGTTCTCTCATTTAAGCACCAGCCAATTAAGCCAAATGTCACTCATTGCAGCAGACACGCCTCCTAGCTGACTGCAGATGTAATTGGCAACAAATGAGGTTCACATACCATTGGCTTATGTCCGCAGCAACAAAACTAGGTATGCTCACCTGGCCAAGTTGAGAACTGAATCTAACTAACACACAGCCCATAAGGTCAACCAAGTCAAAGAATTAACCAAGATGATCAAATTATCCACAGCAAAATCACAACTGACCCCAGGTTCACAAAGAGGGAGAAGAGATAAAAAGTTCAACACAAAGACTCCCATAAAGTTATACAACCAGCATCTTAAGCGATTTCCTCTTGGAATATCTTATTATGGAACAACAGCTAAATGAACCAACAGGTAACATTAACAGAGGGTATTGAGATAAGTCTTCTGCTTCCTACTGTTTCCATTCCTTCTGGTATGTTCTAGTTTTCTAGCTGCCGGAATGCAATATACCAGAAACAGAATGACTTTTGAAAAGGGGAATTTAGTAAAGTTGCTAGTTCTAAGGCCAATAAAATGTCCCAATTACAAGTCCATAGAAATGTCCTATCAAAGGCATCCAGGGAAAGTTACCTTGGTTCAAGATGGCTGATAAAGGTCAGGGTTTCTCTTTCATCTGAGAAGGCACATAGTGAACACAGTCATGGTTTCCTCTCTCATCAGAAAGGGAATATGGCAAACATGGCCTCATCCACCAGCTTCTTCTCCTGGCTTCGTTTTTCATGAAGCTCCCTGGGAAGCACTTTCCTTCTTCATTTCCAAAGGTCACTGGCCTGTGCGGTTTCCACTTCTCCTGGCTATGTCAATCTTCTCTGCTCTCTCTTAATTGCTTTCATTCTCCAAAATGTTTCCTCTTTTATAGTACTTCAGAAACCTATCAAGATCCACCCAAATGGGTGGACACATGTCATCACCTAATCCATCTTAACAACAACTCGATTAAATCACACCTTGAGGGAGATGATCTGATTACAATTTCAAACATGGGATTATTCTGCCCTTATGAAATGGGATTTAAATTAAAACATGGCTTTTCTAGGGTCCATACATCCTTTCAAGACAGCACAAGACATTTGTAGGCAGCATTGATGATCAACACTTATTAAAATTTCCTTCCAATAACTGTGCTTAAAAGTGACCACAGACAAAATTTCCTTTTCACATAACTAGGAGAGTTTTGAAGGACATGTGTGTTGTCTTATTGTATTGATTCATTTGTCAATACATATAATCATTCACTGTTTTTGGTAATTGATTTTTACTTAAAGTCTGTTTTATCAGATATTAGTTAAGGCAATGCAGCCTCTTTCAGGCACTATTTGCTTAGAATATTTTTCCGTTCCTTTCATGTTTAAATGCTGAGTCTTATGGGCCTAACTTTTGTCTCTTGTAAACAAATTATAGTTGTGTCATGCTTTTATATCCATTGTACCAGCCAGTGTCTGCTGACTGGAGAGGTTAAGACATTTACATAAAAGTAGTTACTAATTAGGCAAGAGATACTTTGCTAATTTTGTCACTTGTTTCTTATACATTTTATTCATTTTTCATCCTTAATTTCCTCTAATTCTGCCTTACTTTGTGTATAAATGATCTGTTGTAGCAATGCAAGTTGATTCTCTTCTCATTTCCCTTCCTCTGTATACTTCAGATATATTCTTTGTGGTCACCATGGGGTTTGCATTTAATATACTAAATCTATAAAACAATAAGTTTGCAATAAATGTACCTTAAATTCAACCACCAACACAATCACTGTCCTTTGTCTATCTGCCTCCCCCTTTAATATTCTTCGTGTCAAATGTTAGCTCTTTAGATATTTCATGCCTAATAACTTAGAAATATGATGACTTCTTCTGTGATTGTATTTAGAGTGATTTCTGTGACCAGACACACATTGTATATCAGTTGCAAACAGGTGTAAGGACTGAGATCACAGTGCACAACTGTAAATCTCCCAAGCCATGGAGGTTGGCCCCACTCCCCCAGTGGCATGGCAGTTTGATTTGGAAGACATACTGTGTTTATGGAATGGAAGGTTAAGTACAGTTAAAAAGTCAATTTCTACCCTAATTGATTTATAGATTCAATGTAATACCCATTAAAATATCAACAACTAACTTTGCAGAAATGGAAAAACAATGAAATTTATTTGAAAGGGCAGGGTGCCCCAAATAGCTAAAGTTATATTGAAAAAGAAAAATGAAGTGGGAAAACTCATAAAACCTGACTTTAAAACATATTACAGGGCGGCTGCTGTGGCTCAGCAGGCAGAGCTCAGACCTGCCGTGCTGGAGGTCTGGAGTTCGATCCTTGGTGCCTCCTGCCCATATGCAAATTAAAAACATAAATAAAAAAATATAACAAAGCTACAGTTGTCAAACCAGGATGGTACTGGCATAAATATAGATATATTGAGCAATGAAATCAAATTGAATATTCATAAATTGATCTTGTCATCTCTGGAATATTGGTCTTTGATAAGGCAGTCAAGTTAACTCGACTGGTGCAGAGAAGCCTCTTCAGCAAATAGTGCTTGGAGAATTGGATATCCATGTCCAAAAGAATGAAAGAAGAGCCCTCTCTTACACCTCATACAAAAATTAACTTAAAATGGATTAAAAACCCAAACATTAGAGCTACAATCATAAAATTTCAGTAGGGAAATATCTTAAGGATCTTGATGATAGTCAGTGGATTCTGAGACCTTACACCTAAGGTGTGAGAAATGAAAGAAGTCATAGATAAATGGTATGTCATGCTTAGGTTCACGTGTCAACTTGAGCAAGTGGTTGTACCTATTTTCTGGTTGGACAAGTGCTGGCCTTTACATTGTAATGAGGACATTTTATAGAATTAAATCATGATCATATCAGCTACATCCACAGCTGATTCCATCTGTAATCAGCCAAAGGGGAGTGTCTTCTTCAATGAGTAATGTCTTAATCTGATCACTGGAGGCCTTTTAAGGAGGATTCAGATGAGTCAGGCTTTTCCTGTTTCAGCTGGTGAGCCTCTCCTGTGGAGTTCATCCAGACTCTCCATTGGAATCATGAGCTTCACAGCCTGCCCTGCAGATTTTGGACTCTGTGTTCCCGTGGATATGTAAGATACTTTTATAAATTTTATATCTGCAAGTGTTCCCTGTTGATTCTGTTTCTCTAGAAAACCCTAACTAATACATGGCATTTCCTCGAAATGGATACTTCTTCACAACAAATGGCTTTCTCAGAAAAATAGAAAGGCAACCTACAGATTGGGAGATAGTATTGGAAATGATATATCAGATAAGGGTTTAATACCCAAAATATATAAAGAGATGGTACAATTCAACAACAAAAGACAAACAACCCAATTTAAAAGTTGAAAAAAACAAAGACACTTATCCAAGAAATATGGCTCCAAAGCATATGAAACAATGTTCAACGTCACTAGTAATTAGAGAAATTTAAATCAAAACAATACCAAAATATCATCTCACACATACTACAATGGACATGCATGTAGGAGCCAAGGGTTAAAACAAGAACTGAAGAATTTGTTGGGAGCAGCTGGCGTCAAAGTGGTGTCAAGAAATTGAGGAGACAGTTATTTGCTTAATGGAGAACAGTCTGAGAAAGAGAATGTTTGTTTTGTCTTAGCCCCAGGTTCTTTGTGGTCATCTTAAGTAAGCACTCTGTATTCTCACCAGGTGCATACGTACTCTTTGTCACGTGAACCCTGCAGTATATAAACAGGAACCCGTTAAGAATAAAGTTGTCTAATATCTCTGGCCCGTTATTGCTGGACTTCAGGCCCCCTGAACCCACCTGTGTCTGTCTTTCATTCTGTCTTTCATTCTGTCTTTTATTCTCTCTTTCTTATCATTTCTTAATATCCTTCAAGCTCCATCTCATAGGAAGCAACACATGCAGGAAACCTGGGTTCAGTTCCCAGACCAGTCACACCCACCTAAAAGAAAGATGACAAGTACTGGAGAGGCTATGGGAAAATGTCACACCTATCTACTATTAGTCTAAATGTAGAATAGTGCAACCTGTTTGAAAGACATTCTGGGGGTTTCTAAAGAAGCTAGGTATAGAATTGTCATATGATCCAGCAATCCTATCACGAGGCATATACTTGGAAGAACTGAATGCAGGGACATGAACAGGCATTTACAAAACAATGTTTATAGCAGTACTATTCACAGTTGCTATAGAAAGAGTGCCATACCTGAAGGAGCTTAAATGCTCATCCAATTGTGGAGGAGAAAAGAATTTATTCACAATCTTTCACCTCCCTGAAAGCAGAAATAAACTGCTCTTGTGTTATGTGCTTTTGGCCAAAACCATTTGTGATTTCAAATGCTCCATACCCGATGCCAGGTTTGTGTTAATCAGCTCTTGAAACAAGGCACATTCTGGACATGCGTCACAACACGATGAAGTTTCAATAAGCCACATCCATCTCCATCTGTGACTTTCTGCTGTAGAGGTCCATAAAAGTTAAGTAAGGATACAAGAGACAATACATCCCTCATTCTTCAAACGTTGATGGTTTTAGTATCATTGGATATCTTTCTGGGATGCAAATTTGCTCTTTAAGACTTATTTGCATAGGCAGGGATATTTTTCAGTAACTTTTCCTTAGCACTTCCTACAATCCTACTGTTTGGGTGTCCATTGTTCTCTATATATCTGTTAAGTCTAGTTGATTTATCATACTATTCAGGTTTTTGGTACCCTTATTTATACACAGATTGGATATTCTGTGTACTGATGAGAGTGGTGTATTGAAGTATCCAAGTATTATTAAACCGACGTCTATTTGTCACTGCAGTTTGCTAGTTACTGACCTTATGTTTTTACTTTTCTCTGGTTAAGATCATAAACATTTATGATTGCAATTTTGTCATGGGGAACAGTCCCTTGCATAAATACAAAGTGTCCTATTTGTCTTTTTATAACAATTTTGCATTTAAAGTCTATTTTGTCCAATATTAGGATAGCTACCCCAACCCCTTTTGGTTACTATTTGTGTGGAATATGTTTTTCCAAGCCTTCACTGTCAATCTCTTTGTTGTCTTTGGACTAAGGAAAGCCTTTAGATAGATCATACATTTCATGCATTCTGACAATCTGTATCTTTTGATGAGTGCATTAATACATTCACACTGTGTTATTTAGAGGCAATAATTACATCGAATATATTATCTTTTAATTTTGAAAGTCATCCTTATATTTGCCTTTCTTTTATCCTCTAAGTTAAATTACTTTCTATGCTATCCTCCAAGCTTCTCTCTCCTCTCATTTCATTTCAGCCTTCAGATTTCACTTTAATATTTCTTGAGAGAGAAATAGTTCCTGTTTACCTGTGAACATTTTAAACTGTACACATGTGTAAAGGATAGTTTTTCCAGTTAAAGAATTCTTGTCTGGCAGCTTTTCTCCTTCAGAGAGAAATATATCATACTATAGCTTTCTCAACTCGATGGATTCCGATGAGAAATTGGTCCTTAATTTTACTAGTCTCTTTGTATGTGAGGAATTTGCTTTTCTCCACCTGCTTTCCGAATTCACTCTTTATTTTTGACATTTGTCATTCTTGTCAGCATTTGTGCAGGTTTAAGCCTATTATAATTCATTCAGTTTTGAACATGTTGTGCTTCCTTAGTGTTTGCATGTATGTTTTTCCTAAGACTTGGGAAATTTCCTCCACAATTTCCTCAAGTGTTCTTTCCGCCCCTTTCCAATTTCCTTATCATCTGGGAGAGCCATGTGCAAATGTTTAAGCCCTTCATTATGTTATACATTTCCCTGAGACCCAGCTCCTGTTTTTCCATCTCTCCTCTATGTTTCCAGTCTATAAATTTCTATATTGTCTCTTCTGGTTGGCAATTCCTTTCTACCTCAAGTTCAAAATATGTTGCCATGTTCCTGTAGGATATTTTTAATCTCTTCTATTGTCCTTTTATCCCACAAAGTTCTGTTATCTTTCATTTCGTTGTTTCAAATCTTTTTATTCAACCCTATCAGAGTCACAGGATCCATTTTAGCAGAAATGCAAAAGCTGATCCTCATTCACAGAGCATTACACTTCACCAGGACTTCAATACCACCCTAGGGGACCATATCTACTTATTTCCATAACACTTTGCTGTTTGACAGCAGAGATATTATATTATTCTTTTTTCATTCTCATACTGTAGTTTAATGATTACCATATATTATTGCTGAATACGTATTTTTGAATGACTGAAAAAAAAACTTGAGTCTGAAGACCAAATATTGCTAATTATTGGGGAGAAAGGAAAATCAGTGAAAGAAACAGAAATACTTTTGAGACAAAGCAGCCCCATAAATCAGATCAAATACCAGAAGACAGAAATTACACACAATAGATATTTTAGTGCTTCCAGAATCTCTATCCTGAGTTAGTGATAGGGAAGTCATTATGGGAAAAATTGCACAACTAGAGCACACAGCTAAAGAGAAGTGAGAGTCTACCGGGATAACAGATGAACAAGAAGCTCCAAAGCTTTCTCCCAAGGGTCAAAATAGCCCCAAGTTTGCATTGCGCTACCTTTTTTTCCATCCATAGAGATAAATATCTTAGGGAGTAGAAAGACAAAAGAATACTTCATTATTGAGGCTCATGGGAATTAAACCAATAAAAGCATGGAAACATAAATGCTTTGCCTACACTGTCTCAAGCTACCGATCTCTGCTGAGGTGGAAACATAATTTTGTCTTTTAGAGACCTTATGAGTATTTACATCGTCCTGCCCTTCCTGGGAGCAACTTCTAACCTCATCCATCATTCACAGAAGACTCAGCATTGTTGAACTCAGAATTGTCTTTGATAGTTTCTTGGTGAGTCACAAAGTCTGGTCATTAGTGTGGAGAATGCGTTATGAGTGCAGAAACCCATTATTGAAAGTAACTTTAGGGCCATCAACAAGGATTACACTGAGAGATAATCGTCCAAAGTCCTACTCAGGTAAAAAGCTTATGGTTGAGGGAGATGATGACTACACTAAAGCATCTTCTTTCCCGTATCTGTCTCATGTAATATTAGATCACACTCATGGGCTTCCTTCACGATGTATCTTGTTGACCTGGAAAAGTGTATCCAAAGTTTAAACTCATCTGTTGAGGATTGTGGTTGCTTCCCAAGGATGCTGGGAAGTATACTGAGCCTGGGAGGAGGTATATTTTCCTTATATTAACAATACTAAGGGAGATGAGGCTATAAACACACCAGGAAAAGAAGACAGGGAAGCAAATGTGCGATTGATATATTTGTAGTGTGGTGAAGTTTAAAAGCAGACATTATTATCTGTTGAACAATGGTGGGGAGGGTGTGAGAAAAGCAACATGAGTTTGGGAAGGCTGTCAGCAGTCAGATAACAGACAGCTTTGAGTTTTGTCCATGAGATTGATATTTATGTTTGAAGTTATTGGACAGTCAGTGCAGGAGTAATTAAAGGTGATGTTCGAGAAAATTCTTGCCATGTGGACAGTACTGGATCAGTTTCTGTTGTCAAATTCCTGGGGAAGTGATGAAGCCTTGAAATTATACAGAGGCAGTGGGCTTGGAGGTTTGGGGAATGAGTTTGGGAGGGGTTGAACCACAGTGGATACTAATATTCTTCATTAATGCTATGCACAATGTCAGACACGTTATAGTCGTTATTTTTTTCTTAATTCTCCCAATTATTAAATGAAATTGGTATCTGTGTTCTGATCTAATGGGAGATGAATTGAGACTTATAGCAGAGTCATATTCTTTTCCTAGGCAAATACTCACATCTGGAATGAAGCTCAGAGTTTGTTCCTAGATTTTGCATTTCACTAATAATTTCATTTCTTCATAAGTCTAATTTTAAAAAACAATGTGGGGGCAGTGCAATGGTAGCTCAGTGACAGAATGCTTCCCCGTGCCTGCCCATGTAAACATAAATAAATAAATAAATAAATAAATAAATAAATAAATAAATAATAAATAAATAATTTTAAAAAACAGGGTGAGATTTATTTAAAAATTGCAAGGGCAGTATAGATAGTTTCCAGTAAACCACATCCACTTTTGCTTATTCTGAACATGTTCCATCCACAATACCACATTACATCTATGTGTTATAAATGACACCTTCATAGATTCTCTTTGATTTTGATGACCTGGATATTTTTCAGGAGTGCTGCCAAGGTATTTTGTAAAATGTCTCTCAGTTGGAATTTGTTTGATGTTCTCCTCATGATTAGACTGGGATTATGTGTTATGTAGGAAGACAGCAGAGATAAACGTCTATTGTTACATTATATTTCCAGGGCACATCCCATCAATGTCACTTTTCATTGTAGATGTTGACATTCATCAACAATGCTTGTCAGGTTTCCCCACTTGAAAGTTCCTCATTTTCCTGCTTTTCCATATATCACCTTTGCCAAGGGATTAATACGTGAAGACACAGTTTAGGAGCGGAAATCAACACACCTTCTGGACAAAGCAGTATCCTCATAAATCTTTGCTTGCGTTTGCTTAGGTGATTTTTGTATTCTTACTCATAAATTAAATATTTCTTTAAATCTTTATAGATTCATGAGATTTATTTTATACTTTTGGCTGTGATACAATTCTATTTTACTTATTTTGTTGTGAGGTTTATTTCAGTTTGGGCAATGGGGTATCTTTCAGAGGTGCTCTGTGTCTCTTGGATTTATCCCGATCATTGAATGCTTCATTTTAGTACCTACTTAACTTCTGGTGGTACAAGATGCTCCAGGCTCTTCCTGTATATTTTATTCCAGGTCTAGGGTCAGCCATTTCTCCAAGGAAACTTTTACTGAAGAATGGTGTTAAAAGAAAGGTCCGGGCACTATGTGTGTTCCGTGTTATTAGGACATCTAGACACTCTCCAAAGACAGGGTAAGAAAATATTTGCGTGTCTACCAGGTTCTGCACAAATGCAGACCCATAGATATGTCTAAATGTAACCTTCTACGTATATTAACCTACTCATGCTGATGCATCTCACTCTAAACTATTGCCAGGTAGAATATTTACTGTCTTTGCTTACTAAGAGTTAACCACCTACTCTGCAGTGGGATATGTGGTCTCCTCACCTGATATCATCTACTTAATGGCTTGAATCCAGTGTACATGTGCAGATGTGGTAGAATTGTCAGTCTACACTCTGGAAAGATAAGCTTTATGCACTAGAATACAGTACTTATGCAGTTTCTGTCCCCTTTATTTTCCAGAATTTATTCATGTCCAGTGTTACCCTTTCAGCACCATTTCCCCTCATCCCCTCAGTAGGTCTATATCATATGATTGTAATGCAGATTGTTTTATCATATTTTATGTTCCATCCTGACATTTCTATTATCCTAACAATTAATCTTTTATTTGCATTTACTGAGTGTTATCCTTTGTTTTGTAAACATCAGTTTAGAAAATGCATGAAGTCAAGTGTCTATAATTATAGAATTATAGAGAATAGATTCACTGCTCAAAAAAGTGCTCTCTGATTCACATATTCAACCTTCCTTTCCTCTCCCCAGTTCCTTGAAACCACTGTTTATTCTATTGTCTCTTTATTTGGACTAATCCAGAAAGTCATATAATTGAAGTTATACTTCTGCAGGATGTTTAGACTGCTTTGTTCCAATTACCAGTAATCATGTTGGATGTATGCTTGACTTTTGTGACAAGAGGGAACGTTCATTTTTATCACTGAGTAATATTCCATTGTATAGATATATTTGAATGTGTTTATCCATTGACCTTAAAGGACATATTGGTTGTTTCCAGATTTTGGAGATTATACAAAAAGCTGCTTTAAAACATTCATGTATACGTTTTTTTTGTATGGGTTTAAGTTATCAAATCAGCTGGATACTGAAGGGCACAATTTCTGAACTGAATGGTGAGACTAAGTTTAGTTTTGCTAAATACTGCCAAACTGTTTTTTGGCAGCACCATTTTGAGTTCTCACTAGCAATGAATGAGAGTCTGTACTACTTCCCAATATCAATAGGGCATGGTATTGTCAGTGTTTAGGTCCTCAGGTATTCTACGAAGTGTTTGAGCCTATTTTCATATACTTATTTGCCACCTGCATATCTTCTTCATTTCCATTTCTATTCAGAATTTTTGCCCAGTTTTTCCATTGGGTGTTATCTTTCTTTAGATGGGTGTTAACAGGTCTTTGCATATATGAATAAAAGTCATTTATCAATATCTATCATAGAGCATAAGTTTTACATTTTAAGGAAGCTCAATTAATAAATGTCTTCTGCCATGGTTCATGATTTGGATGCTATTTTTAAAAACTGATCACCAAAGCACAGGCCACCAGATTTTTAGGGTGTTTTTTCCTAGAAGTAGTATACTTTGCATTTTAATTTTGAGTACAGGGTTCATTTTGATTTAATTTTTGTGAAATGTATACAATGTTTGGCTATATTCACTTTTTGTTTTGCACCATATTTTAGTTTGTTAATTGCCAGAATGCAACACACCAGAGGTGGATTGGCTTTTAATAAAAGGGGATTTATTTTGCTAGTTTTTTCAGAGGAAAGGCAGCTAACTTTCATCTGAGGTTCTTTCTTATGTGGTAAGGCTCTGGGTGGTCTCTGCTGGCCTTCTCTCTAGGCCTCTGGGTTCCAATAGCTTTCCCCAGGGTGTTTCCTTTCTGCATCTCCAAAGGCCTGGGCTAAGCTGCAAGTGCTGAGATGAGGTATTCTCAGCTGTGTGAACTGTGCTACATTGATTCTCTCATTTAAGCACCAGCCAGTTAAGTCAAACATCATTCATTGCAGCAGGCATGCCTCCTAGCCAACTGCAGATGAAAGCAGCAACAGATGAGGTTCACATACCATTGGCTTATGTCCATAGCAACAGAGCTAGGTCCCTTCACCCGGCCAAGTTGACAACTGAATCTAGCCACCACACACGGTATATGTCATTGTCCCACAGCAAGTGTTGAAAAGATCTTACTTTTTCCATTAAATTGCGTTTACCCTTTAGTCAAAGGCCAACTGATTGTACTTCTAGGGGTCTATTTTTGAGTTCTCTAATGTATGTTTCTTTGTCTGCTGAATTCTAACAGATTGATTAATGTGTCTATCTTACTAATACAACATGGTTTAATCACTGTGTCTTTATAGTTAGACTTTAAATCAGGTAGTATTGCATATTCTAGTTGTATGTTCTACAACTTTGTTCTTCTTCAGTATTCCCCAGGTAATCTAGGACTTTTGTCTTTCTTTATAAGTGTTAAAATGATTTTGTCAGATATCTACAAACTAACCTCTTGACATTGGGAATCTGGTTGAATTGAAAGAATACATCAAATGCAGATGAAATGGCATATGAACGGTATTGATCTTTCTATCAATACAGATGGAAAAATTTTATTTATTTAAAATTTTTATTGAAGTACTCTATAAACAACCCAAATTTCTCATTCTAGTCATTTTCTTACTGTGTTTTGTCAAGATTGATGACAATATAAATATTCTACTACCATCATCAATATTCATGGCCCAACTTTTTCATCACATAGTGCGAAATAGTTGATCAAATGATTTTTGAATGAAATAAAGTCTAAGAGCATTTATCGTGGAACATATTGCCTTGGGAATATTTTCAAAACTCTAGGCAAAAATTGCTTGTTAGCAATAGCATAAAAGAGAAGCAGGAAGCCCTGATATTTTCAGATAAAGGGCACTAAATCTCAGTGCAGTTTAATTTTGCAATTCCCTAATGAGAAATGACTGAGCATCTTCTCACGTACTTATTTCCCTCCTGCATATCTTCTTAATTTCACTTTCTGTTCAGATTTTTTGCCCATTTTTTTAATTAGGAGTTATGTTTTTTATTGTTGTGTGTTAAGACTTCTTTGTGTATTAGACAGAATTAATTTATCAATGTCTTTCACATAGCATAGGTTTTGTATTTTAAATAAAGTCAAATTTTTAAATATTCTGTTCTTATGGATCATGATTTGGTTGCTATTTCTAAAATGACATCATCACAGTACAGGCCACCAGGCTTTCTTGGATGTTTTATTCTAGAAGTACTATACTTTGCATTTCAATTTTGAGTACAGGATTCATTTTGAGTTAACTTTTGTGAAATATATAGTATATATATATATATACTGTATAGTGCTTGGCTATGTTACTTTTCCATTTCGCACGTGTATGCCAGGGTTCTATAGAATTTGTTGAAAAGATCATACTTTTTCCTTTAAATTGCCCTTGCCCCTTTGTCAAAGCCCAGTGGACTGTGCTTGCATGGGTCTGTTTTTGAGTTTCCCAACTTTTGATTGTGTGTTTACTGAGTTCTCTTATATTTGTTCCTGTGTCTATTTCACCAATACATAGTTTGATCATAGTATCAGTATAGTTAGACTTGAAATCCGGTAATATTGGATGCACAACCTTGGTTTTTTACAGTGTTGTTTCAGCAATTGAGGACTTTGACCTTTCCCTGTAAAATTGAGAAATATTTTGTCAATATTTATAAACTGACTTCCTGCCAGTGAGGATGGGATTGAGCTGAAAGTATAGGTCAGGTTGGAGAAGAAATAGAATACTAACAATATTAATCTTTCTGTCCATAAAGATGGAACATTTTATTTATTTAAAATTTAATTGTAGTAATCTATATGTAACTTAAAATTTCACAGCCTAAACATTTTCAAGTGTGCAATTTGGTAATATTGACTACAATAAAAATACCAATATGCATGTCCCAACTTTTTCATTACATAGTGCAGAATAACTGCTCAAATGATTTTTGAATAACATAAAGCCTAAGAGCATTTGTAGTGGAATGTATTACCTTGGGAAAAAGTTAAGAATTCTGGACAATAATGGCTTATGAGGAACAGAATAAAGGAGATGGAAGAACATGTATTTACCTTGATATCTTGAGATAGAGGGCACTAAATCTATATATAATTAATAAAAAAATTTCAACATGTTTGCAATACAAACCATATAATTTATATTAGTTTGCTCAGAGCTGCTTGGACCTAAACCTGCCTTGCTCTGGCCTCTGCTCCAATAGTTTCATGAGTTACATGGAATCAGAGAATGAAACACGTGTTTCAGAATTTATCCTCCTGGAACTCGCAGAAGATGCAGAAGTGCAGCCCCTCCTATTTGCTCTCTTCGTGATGATGTACCTGGTCACTCTCACTGGGAACCTGCTCATCATCTGGGCCACCATCTCTGACACCAACATGCACACACCCTGGTACTTCTTCCTTGCTAACCTGTCTTTTGCAGACATCTGTTTCACCTCAACCACTGTCCCAAAGATGCTGGTGAACATCCAGACACAGACCAAAACATAGGTTATGGGATCTACCTCACCCAGTTGTATTTTGCCATGGGTTTTGGACTATTAGACAACTTCCTCTTAATGGTGATGGCTTATGACCATTATATGGCCATCTGTCACCCACTGCACTACATGGTCATCGTGAGCCCCAAGCTCTGTGGCCTACTGCTGCTGGTGTCAGGGATATTGAGTGTTCTGGATTTTCTTTTACATGTCCTAATGGTTTTGCGATTGTCTTTTTGTACAGAGTTGGAAATTCCTCACATTTTGTGAACTTACTCAAGTAATCCAATTACATGTTCTGACACCTTCCTCAATGACCTAATGATGTATTTTCCAACTGGAATTCTGGGTGGTATTCCAATCACTTGAATCCTTTTCTCTTTCTCTAAGATTGCATGCTCTATTTTGAGAATTTCATCACATGGAGGCAAGTATAAAGCATTTTCTACCTGTGGGTCTCATCTCTCAGTGGTGTCCTTGTTTTATGGTGCCAGTCTTGGAGTTCATCTTAGTTCTGCAGCTAAACAAAGCACAAGGGCAAGTGCAATAGATTTTGTGATGTACACAGTGGTCACTCCCATGCTGAACCCCTTTATCTATAGTCATAGAAACAAGGACATAAAGGATGCCTTAAAAATAATTTCATGCTGAGAAAGTCTCTATGTACAAGGATCTTTCACCTCAAGGTCAGAAATGTAGTCTACATTAACAGAGGTTAAATACTGTGAAATATTAATCAAATTACTCTTATCAATGTATATAAAGTTAATATGCTTTATTACTCGAATTTTATCTCTACTTTTCATCCATCAAAAACCTTGTTTACACTGTATTTTCTTTAAATCATTTGATATCTAGGAATGTAATTCCAAGGTTCAGTTTCAAGCCAGGTTCTTCTGCTTGAATATTCCATCGTAAATTTTTGATACAGGTAATTTGGTAGGTATAAAATTATTGTAATTACTGGCATTGCTAGGTGCACTGCCTCCCTGAAAGAAGAAATAAACTGTTCTTGTGTTATATGCTTTTGGCTAAAACCGTTTGTCATTTCAAAAGCTCTGTACCTGTTACCAGGGTTGTGTTAATCAGCTCCTGAAATTGGGCACATCCTGCACTTGAGTCACAACATGATGAAGTTTCAATAAGCCACATCTATCTCCATCTGTAACCGTCTCTTGTATATTCCATAAAAGTTAGGTGAGTATACAAGGGACATTATGGCCCTGATTCTTCATTAATTGATGATTTTACTAATCACTGGATTTCTTTCACGGATAGTTTTGCTCTTTAAAAATAGTTTTTATAGACAGGTACATTTTCCAGTAAATTTCCCTTGGCACTTCCTACACTCATATGCCTCCTTCACTGATCCTGAAGAGCAATTTGCATCATTTTCCCATTGCCCATTGTGCTTTTTAAACTATTAATGCAAGATATTAAATAATAATATCATGGGTTTTTGTAGACCTCCTGTGCTCTTGGTGAGGTAGAATACCACAAATGCTTTTTTCATCACCTGCTCCTTAAGCCATCTCTTTGATTGGCAAATTACATTGACATTTTGAAATGAGAGATTGCTCTGAGCTCATGTTCAGTTTGGGAAAAAAAGACGTGGTCCTTTTATTCATTCACTTTATGTCTTTGGTAGAGCTGTGAATTCACTGATATTGCAATGTATTAACCCAAAGTTCTGACTGTTTTAATCATACCCACATGAGAACTGTAATTTATGGAGAAAAGAGATTTGACTCATGCAGCTCTGCAAAGTTCTAGGTTTTGATTGTGCCATAATCTGAGGACTAAAATTCTCATTTGGTCATTTTTTGATGTCTCTCCAGGGCAAATAAAAGATTCACTTTACTCCACATTCACTGAGTTTGAATTCTCAATAAAATATTTTATCACATAAACCAGACAGTTTTCCTAAAGTCTTTGATAAGAACTTTCTTTAGGGATGACTATAAACAATCTATTTCAAATCATATTTTGATATTGCTAAACATGCACTTGTTGTATACATTTATCCAAAGTACACAGCATCATTGTGGTCTCATTTCCAAGAAGTTGATGTATCAACTCCCAGAATCTTATCCAGGAATCTCCATGTATTTTCAATCATTTCCTGTATTTAATAATTTACTTGCATTACTCCTTTTATTTAAGCACAAATCTCTTTCAAAAAAACTCTTAAAATTCTGTGCAGAAATTTAATAGCCATATTTTCTCAATATTTTTGACAAAGGTAGATTTATGTCTTTCAACTAGAAAAAGAAACTGAATGGAAAAAAACACTGGAAAACCACCCAGCCAGAAGATGTGATACTTCTGCTTTTATCATGAATATTTTATAATCAAGAAGACTCCACTAAAGTGTTAGATTGGCAAATGCAACATTTTCTGCAATTCAGGTAGTAAGAAGCTCTTCCCATATGTATTGATTACATATGCACCTGCTAGTTCACCATCTTCTCCAACACAAGTTCTGTGCTGGTCTGAATCTGTGGTGGACCCCAGAAAAGCCATGCCCTTTAATCCTCATTCAATATTGCTGAATGGGAACATTTTGAATGTTTCCATGAAGATGTGACCCAACCAATTGTGGCTGGTAACTTTTGTTTAGATAATTTCCATGGTGGTGTGTCTCCACCCACTGAAGGTGGAGTTGCTTGCTGGAATCATTTAAAAGAGGAAACATTTTGGAGAGAGTCTCTTTTGGTAGAATCATGAGAAAGCCAGCAGATGCCATCATGTTCGCCATGTGCCCTTCCAGCTGAGAGAGAAATGTTGAACGTCGTCGGCCTTCTTGAACCAAGGTATCGTTCCCAGGAAGCCTTAAATTGGACATTTCTATAGACTTGTTTTAATTGGGACATTTTCTTGGCCTTAGAACTGTAAACTAGGAACTCATTAAATTCCCCTTGTTAAAAGCCATTCTGTTTCTGGTATATTGCATTCCAGCAGCTAGCAAACTAGAACAGGATGCAAAAGAGGAGGGAAGGAGAAATGCCTTTTAAGGTCCACTCCACTTCATATATGTCACACCATAT
>PVIY010022080.1:24298-41490 GCA_004026745.1 Myrmecophaga tridactyla
CTTTAGGAGGAAGGGTGATTGTAACGCTTTCAAAATTTCAAATGCTTCCTGTTTCCTTTTCAACACACTCAGCTCATAGACAGGTTGTGAAGAAAAGATATTTTGTAGAGCATATCCTGAGTGAGTAATGGAAACCTTACTATTCTGCCATGTATACCAATTCTTCAAACTTTACTTTTATTACCATTTCAGCAACTCCTTTTTTTCCTCAGTTAAAAAAATTCCTGGGTTTGTTAGTACTATTTTATTCTTCTCTAAAACCTTTAAACTAAGTGATAACAATTATAATTGAATCTGAACTGAGGGGATAGATTTGTTCTTGCAGAAAATTAAATTTTATTCTTGATGTACTCTGAGTTTGCATGATTTATCCCAGAGCTGCATGGTTGCATCAAATACTTCTGAGGAGGCTGATCTGAAATTGAAGAATGGCATCTGACATTCTTTTTCTTTGACATCTGACAACTTCTTTTGAAGTGCTCATGGATAATTCTAAAGAATAGACCATATGCTGGGTCACAAAGCAAGTCTCAATAAACATAAAGAGTTTGAAATTATACAAAACACTTTCTCATATCACAGAGTAATGAACCAAAAATTAGTAATAGGGAGAGTGGCAGAAAATTCACAAATATGTAGAGGCTCAACAACACACTCTTAAACAAGCAATGGGTCAAGGAAGAAATTGCAAGAGAAATCAATAAATATCTCAAGGCAAATGAAAATGAAAACACAACGTATCAAAATTTATGGGGTGCAGTAAAGGAAGTGCTAAAAGGGAAATTTATTGCCCTAAATGCCTATATCAAAAAAGAAGAAAGGGCAAAAATTGAGATATTAACTGTCCACTTTGAAGAACTAGAGAAAGAAAAGCAAACTAACCCCAAAGCAAGCAAAAGGAGAGAAATAATGAAGATTACAACAGAAATAAATGAAATTAAGAACATGAAAACAATTGAGAAAATCAACAAAACCAGAAGTTATTTTATGAGAAAATCAATAAGATTGATGGACCCTTAGTAAGGTTTACAAAAAGGAGAGGATGAAAATAAATGCAATCAGAAATAGAAGACTAGACATAACCAATGACCCCACAGAAATAAAGGAAGTCATGAGAGGATGCTATGAACAACTTTATGCTAATAAATTTGACAATGTAGATGAATTGGAAGACTTTCTAGAAAGGCATGAATAACCAACATTGACTTGAGAAGAAATAGGTGACATCAACAAACCAATCACAAGAAAACAAATTGAATCAATCATTAAGAAGCTCCCAAAAAGAAACGTCCAGGACCAGATGGCTTCACATGTGAATTCTATCAAAATTCAAGAAATAATTAGTACCAAACATACTCAAAATCTTCAAAAAAATTGAAGAGCAAGGAAAGCTACCTAACCCATTCTATGAAGCCATATTACCACTTATACAAGAAAAAGAAGTACAGAAAGGCATCAAAATTTGACAGGAAGAAGTAAAACTGTCTCTGTTTGTAGATGATATGCTACTATATGTTGAAAACCCTGAGAGATCCAGAAAAAAAACTACTAGAGCTAATAAATGAGTACAGCAAAGTGGCAGGTTACAATACCAACACTTAAAAATTGGTAGTGTTTCTATACACTTGTAATGAACAACATGAGGGGGAAATAAAGAAAAAAATTCATTTACAATTACAACTGAAAGAATAAAATATTTAGGAATAAATTTAACTAAAGAAACAAAGACCTATTCAAAGAAAACTACAAGAAATTGTCAGGAGAAATCACAGAAAACCTAAATAAATGGAAGGGCATACCATGTTCATGGATTGGAAGACTAAATATAGTTAAGATGTACATTCTACCTAAATTGACTTACAGATTCAATGCAACACCAATTAAAATCCCAAAAACTTACTTTTCAGAACTAAAAAAAGACAATAACCAAATTTATCTGGAGGGCCGGGAAACTCCAAATAGTGAAAAGTATCCTGAGGAAAGAAAATGAAGTTGGAGGTCACATGCTACCTGACTTTAAAGCATATTATGAAGCTACAGTGGTCAACACAGCATGGTACTGGCGTAAAGATTGATATACTGACCAATGGAATTGAATAGAGTGTTCAGATATAGACCCTCTCATCTGCAGACAATTGATTTTTGATAAGGCAGTCAAGTCAACTCACATGGGACAGAACAGTGCTCAATTTTGAGAATTTCATCATGTGGAGACAAGTTTAAAGCATTTTCTACCTGTGGGTCTCATCTTTCAGTGGTGTCCTTATTTTATGGTGCAGCCTTTGGAGTGTATCTTAGTTCTGCAGCTACACAAAACCCAAGGGCAAGTACAATAGTTTCCGTGAGGTACACAGTGGTCACTCCCATGCTGAACCCCTTTATCTATAGTCATAGAAACAAGGACATAAAGCATGCCTTAAACACAATTTCCTGCTGAGAAAGTTTCTATGTACAAGGATCCTTCACCTCAAGTTTGGAAATTTACTCTACATTAACAGAAGTTAAATATTGGGAAATGTAAATCAAATTACTCTTATCAGTGTATATAAAATAGCATTCTTTATTACTAGAACTTCATCTCTACTTTTCATCCATCGACAACCTTGTTTATTCTGTATTTTCTCTAAATCATTTGACATCTATAAATGTATTTCCAGGATTCAGTATTGAGCCAGACTTTTCTGCCTGAATATTCAGTGGTAAATGTTTAAAACAGGTCATTAGGCACATATAAAATTATTGTAATTACTGGAGGGGCAAAGTGTATCGCCTCTCTGAAAGAAGAAATAAACTGCCCTTGTGTTATTTGCTTTTCATGAAAACATTTGTCATTTCAAATGCTCTGTTCCTGTTGCCAGGGTTGTGTTAATCAGCTCTTGAAATAGGGCACATCCTGCACTTGAATCACAACATGATGTAGTTTCAATAAGCCACATCCATCTCCATCTATGACTTTCCCTTGTACATTCCATAAAAGTTAGATAAGGATATAAGAGACATCACAGCCCCTGATTCTTCATTCATTGATGATTTTACAAACCGCTGGATTTCTTCCAGTAACTTCCCCTTAGCAGTTCCTACACTCATAGGCCTCCTTCACCGATCCTGAAAAGCAATTTGGGTCATTTTCCTATTGCCAACTGTGTGTTTTTAAACTAGTAATGCAAGATATTAGGTAATAATATCATGGGTTTTTGTAGACCTCCTGTGATCTTTGTGAGGTAGAATACCACTAATGCTTTCTTCATCGCTTACTCCCTGAGCCATATCTTTGATTGGCAAATTACAGTGACATTTTGAGATGAGAGTTTGCTCTGAGATAATGTCCAGTGAGGGAAAAAGGGACGAGGTCATTTATTTTATTTCTTTATGTCTTTGGTTGAGCTGTGAATTTACTTATATTGCAATGTGTTAACCCACATATCAGACACTCTTTTAATCATACCCACATAAGAACTGTAATTTACAGAGAAAAGGGATTTGATTCATGCAGCACTGAAAATTTCTTAGTTTTGATTCTGCCATAATCTGAGGATTAAAATTCTCAGCTTGTCATTTTTTATGTCTCTCCAATGCAAATAAAAGACTCACTTTACTCCACATTCATTGAGTTTGAATTCTCAATAAAATATTTTATCACATAAACCAGACAGTTTTCCAAAAGTCTTTCATAAGCAATTTCTTTAAGGATAACTATAAACAATCTATTGCAAATCATACTTTGATATTGCTAAACATGCACCAGTTGTATACATTTATCCGAAGTACACAGCATCATTGTGGTCTCACTTACAAGAAGTTGATGTATCAAGTCCCAGAATCTTATCCAGGAAACACCATGTAATTTCAATCAGTTCCTGTATCCAATGATTTACTTGCATTACTCCTTTTCCTTAAGCAGAAATATCTTTAAAAAAATCTCTGAAAAATCTGTGAAGAAATTTGGTAGTATATTCCCTCAATATGTTTGATGAAGGTAGAGGTATGTCTTTCAAATAAAACTGAGTGAAATAAAACATGAGAAAACACTCCAGGAAGGAAATGTGATACTTCTGCTCTGATCAGGAACACTGTATAATCAAGAAGACTCCATGAAAGTGTTAAATCGGCAAATGTAACATTTTCTGCAACTCAGGTAGTAAGAAGCTCTTCTGATAACTATTGATTACATATGAACCTGTTAGTTCACCATCTTCTCCAGCACAGGATTCAAAAGTGGAGGGAGGTAGAAATGCCTGTTAAGGGCCAGTCCACCTCATTCATGTCACACCATATCATGTAGATGCCATGACGGATGCCAAACTTACTTACACTTGAGGGTACTTCAGGAGGAAGGGCGATTGTAATTCTTTCACAATTTCCCAATGCTTCCTGTTTTCTTTTTAATACACTCAGCTCATAAACAGGTTCTGAAGAAAAGATATTTTGTAGAGCATATCCTGAGTGAATAATGTAAACCTAACTATTCTGCAATATACACTGACTCTTCAAATTTTACTTCTATCACCATTTCAGCAACTCCAATTTTTTCTCAGCTAAAAAAATATTCCTGGGTTTGTTAGAATATTTTATTCTTCTCCAGAACCTTTAAATTAAATGGTAACAATTATAATTCAATCTGAACTGAAGGGATAGATTTGTTTTCACAGAAAATTAAATTCTATTCTTGAAGAATCTATATATGGATACAAGAAAATAAAAACATTGTGTGCTATTTGTGAAAGAAGTGCAGTCTTGGGTTTTGTTCAAAGGAAAATGTTGAAGAGTAATTCAAATTTAGATATCTGTAAAGGAAATTTTCAGATATCATGGTGAGAAAGAAACACCATGTTACAGAGGGAAATACTATTATTTTTCCAGTAGAAATTTGGGACGAGATTGCAGTCTTCCAACTTTCACTGTTATGTTACATAGAAGGAGGAGAAGGCTCATTTTCAGTCATTATGCTCTGTTCAATAGTATTCCATTGGATAAATAGAGTAATTATTTACTAGGACTTTGCATGTAAATTTTAAAACATACCAAGTAGATGGATGCTTTCTATTGGAAGATTAATTTTCAAGAGTAGGGGAAGTCAGAATAAACTCTCTCAGAAACGGAACAAAATTTAAATTTATACTCTGCAGATAGCAGTAACAGAGCCCTCACCATTAAGAATGCACCATAAAAATGTAGCCAGTGTCAAAGGGCATATATGTGATACATAGGAAGATTAGAATTTGTGGTTTTCTCTTGCTGCTTTCAAGATTCTCTTTCTCTTTGACATCTGACATTCTGATTATAAAGAATGGCATCTGACATTCTTCCCCTTTGACATCTGACATCTTCTTCTCAAGTGCTCATAGATCATTCTCAAGGATAGACGATATGCTGGGTCTCAAAGCAAGCCCCAATAAATATAAAAAGCTTGAAATTATACAAAAGACTTTCTCATATCACAGAGGAATGAAGGTGGAAATCAATATTAGGCAGAGCATCAAAAAATTCACAAATATGTGGAGGCTCAACAACACACTCTTAACCAGTGGGCCAAGGAAGAAATTAAAAGAGAAATTAGTAAATATCTTGAGGCAAAAGAAAACGAAAACACAACATATCAAAATTTATGGGGTGCAGTAAAGGCAGCACTGAGAGGGAAATTTACTGCCCAAAATGCCTTTATCAAAAAAGAAGAAAGGGCAAAAATCGAAGAATTAACTGTCCACTTGGAAGAACTAGAGAAAGAACAGCAAACTAACACCAAAACAAACAAAAGGAAAGAAATCATGAAGATTATGACAGAAATAAATGAAGTTGAGAACATGAAAATAATTGAGAAAATCAACAAAAACAGAAGTTGGTTCTATGAGAAAATCAATAAGATTAATGGACACTTAGCAAGGTTGACAAAAAGGGGAAGAGAGAAGATGTAGATAAATGCAATCAGAAATAGAAGAGTAGACATAACCACTGACACCACAGAAATAAAGGAAGTAATGAGAGGATATTATGAACAACTTTATGCTAATAAATTTGAGAAGGTAGATGAAATGACAACTTTCTAGAAAAGCATGAACAACCAATATTGACTCCAGAAGAAATAGATGATCTCAACAAACCAATCACAAGTAAAGAAATTGAATCAGTCTCTAAGAAGCTTCCCAAAAAGTAAAGTCCATGACCAGAAGACTTCACATGTGAATTCTACTAAACATTCCAGAAAGAATTACTACCAATCCTGCTCAATCTCTTCAAAAGAATTGAAGAGGTAGGAAAGCTACCTAACTCATTCTATGAAGCCAACATCACCCTCATACCAAAGCCAGACAAATATATTACAAAAAAAGAAAACTAACTTCCAGGCCAAGATGGTGGCTTAACAATGTGCACATTTTAGATCATCCTCCTGATCAACTACTAAATAACCAGAAACAATGCAGAACAGCTCGTGAGACCATGTCAGTGATCGGACACACAGTGTACCCCAATCAGGACAAGCTTCTGCCAGCCCCCCCAGAACCATGAATTCCCCAAGCCATGGCAGCCGCCCCTCCCCCACAGGCAGCTTCCCAGAGGGGAAAGGAAAGAGACTTTACCAGCAGTAGGGAGTGAGCCCAACCAAACGCCAATTGAGGAATTAATTAACAAATTCTGACTACTAAAAATAGGTCCCCAGCTCAGGTGAACCTGGTCAAAGCAGAGGTCACACATTTTTGCCCCAGCGACAAGGGGGTAAGGCTGACAAAAAAGGGAAAAAAGAGAAAGAAACAGAGGTGTTTTTGTGGCTGTGTTTCTACAAAGGCTTGACTGCCTTTGGATACAGTGGCAGGGCTCCTCAGGCTGAAACTGCCCCAGGCATAGGCAGAAACAAATTCATTTAAGGGCTTGTCTGGAGACTGTGCCTTCCCCAGGGGAGGGGTGAAGCCCAATTCAGGTGGAGCCCCTCCATCAAGGAATTCAGACACCAGGGATTGGTAATTTGAAGCCATTAAATCCAGCCTACAACCTCTCTGTCTCAACCATACCCCCAGCCAAAGTTAAAGGTACCTCATCATCTTATGCTGGTGGGACCTGCAGGCCGACAAGCATCACATACTGGGCAGGATAAGAAAAACAGAGTCCAGAGACTTCACAGGAAAGTATTTCAAACTGCTAGGTCTCAGTCTCAGGGAAAACCAATGCAGGTGACTATTTCCTCCTGATAGGAGGCCAGTTTGGTCTGGGAAAATCTGGCTGTGGTCTATAATAACTAAGTAGACCCTCCAAAGTGTGGGGGGAAGGGACCATACAAGCAAGGCAAGAAACAAGAAAACAAGAACTGAAAAATTCTCCTCTGTTAAACAAAACTTAAGGTAGATGTCCAGATAAAGCTGAATTGAATGTCAAAGAACAGATAGACAATAAATTCATCCACCAAGAAAACCCGAGGTAAAAGAAGTGCAAGCAATCTCCAGTTTAAACTAATTAAGGTAATTAAAAGCCTAGACACCTGCAAAAAATAACAAATCACACTAGGAAAATTGAAGATATGGCCCAGTCAAAGGAACAAAACAGCAATTCAAATGAGATACAGGAACTGAAACATTTAATTGAGATTATACGAACAAACATGGAAAACCTCATCAAAAACCAAATCAAGAATTGAGGGAGGATGTAAAGAAGGCAAGGAATGAACAGAAAGAAGAAATCAAAAGTCTGAAAAAACAAATCACAGAACTAATGGGAATGAAAGCCACAGTAGAAGAGAAGAAAAAAGCAATGGAAACCTACAATGATAGATTTCGAGAGAAAGAACATAGGATTTCTGAACTGGAGTATGGAACATCTGAAATCTGGCAAGAAAAAGAAAATATAGGGAAAATATGGAAAAATACGAGCAGGGACTCAGGGAACTGAAAGACAATATGAAGTGCATGAATATACATGTTGTGGGTGTCCCAGAAGGAGAAGAGAAGGGAAAAGGAGGGGAAAAACTAATGGAGGAAATTACCACAGAAAATTTCCCAACTCTTATGAAAGATTAAAATTACAAATCCAAGAAGTGCAGCATACACCAAAGAGTATAAATCCAAATAGACATACTCCAGGGCATTTACTAATCAGAATGTCAGAGGTCAAAGAGAAAGAGAGAATCTTGAAAGCAGCAAGAAAAAGCAAATCATCACATACAAGGGAAGCCCAATAAGACTATGAGTAGATCTCTCAGCAGAACCCATGTAGGCAAGAAGACAGTGGGATGATATATTTAAATTATTATTATTATTATTTTTAATTTGCATATGGGCAGGAGGCACCAGGGATCGAACTCCAGACCTCTGCATGGCAGGTCAGAGCCCTGCCTGCTGAGCCACGGCAGCCACCCTATTTAAATTATTAAAAAGGAAAAATTGCCAACCAAGAATTCTATACCCAGCAAAATTATCCTTCAAAAATGAGGGAGAAATTAAAACACTTTCAGACAAAAAAATCACAGAGAATTTGTGACCAACAGACCAGCTCTGCAAGAAATACTAAAGGGAGCACTAGAGACAGATAAAAAAAAAGAAGAAGAGAGAGAGATGTGGAGAAGAATGTAGAAAGGAAGATTATGAGTAAAGGTAAAAAGAAGGAAAATTAGATATGACTAATAAAATCCAGAAGGCAAAATAGTAGAAGAGCGTACTACCCATGCAGTAATAACACTATATGTTAATGGATTAAACTCCCCAATCAAAAAACAAAGTCTGGCAGAATGGATAAAAAAGCAAGACCCATCCATATACTGTCTCTACTCAAAGGACATGAGAGCAAGGACACAAATGGACATTTGCACACCAATGTTTATAGCAGCATTATTTACAATTACCAAGAAAAGGAAGCAGCCAAAATGTCCATCAACGGATGGGTGGCTAAACAAACTCTGGCATATACATATGATGGAATATTATGCAGCTGTAAGACAGAATAAAGTTATGAAGTATGTAACAACATGGAAAGACCTTAATGACATTATGCTGAGTGTGATTGGACAAAAGCAAAAGGACAAATACTGTATGGTCTCACTGATATGAACTGACATTAGTGAATAAACATGGAATATTTTGTTGGTAACAGAGACCATCTGGACATAGAAATAGGGTAAGATATTGGGTAACTGAAGCTGAAGGGATACTGATTGTGCAACAGGACTGAATATAAAAACTCAGAAATGGACAGCACAACACTACCTAACTGTAATATAATTATGTTAAAACAATGAATGAAGCTGAATATGAGAATGATAGAGGGAGGAGGGCTGGGGGCATAAATGAAATCACAAAGAAAGATAGATGATAAATATTGAGATGGTATAATCTAGGAATGCCTAGAGTGTATAATGACAATGACTAAATGTACAAATTTAAAAATGTTTTTGCATGAGGAAGAAAAAAAGAATGTCATTACTGCAGGGTGCTGAGAATAGATGGTAAATAATATTTTAAAATTTCAACTTATGTGTGAGACTAAATCAAAAAATATTTATTTGGTAGAAAGTTTATATTTTGACTAGTGCATCTCCTAATATAACTTATGTAGAGAGTTGGTTGAACAACATAAGTACATGGAACCTTGGGTAGGACATTAGATTTTATTAGTTTGTCCAGAGTGAGGCCCTGATGAATCACAGAGTGATTTGATCACTGAGTGGAAAAGTCTTTGCAAAGTCCCCTTCAGAGAATGGTGAGAACGAGGGAAAATTTAACCTCCCAAGGTTGAATTACTGATGTTCTCACAAGCAGTGTGGACAACCAAAGCTATCGGCTGACCTCCAGTCTTGGGATTTGTTCACATGAAACTTAACCCCACAAAGAATAGGTAAAGACAACTTAAAATTAGGCCTAGAAGTCACCCCCAAGAGAACCTTTATTTGTTGCTCAGAGATGGCCTCTGTCTCCAGCCAATACATAAAGCAAACTCACCACTCTCCCCCTGTCTATGTAGGGCATGACTCCCAGGGGTGTGGACCTTCGTGGCAATGTGGGACAGAAATCCTAGAATGAGCTGAGACCCAGAATCAAGGGATTGAGCAAACCTTCTCGACCAAAAGGGGAAAGAGTGAAATGAGACAAAGTGTCAATGGCTGACAGATTCCAAACAGAGTCTAGAGGTTATCCTGAAGGTTATTCTTACGCATTAAGTAGATATCACCTTGTTATCCAAGATGTAATGGAGAGGCTGGGTGGAACTGCCTGAAAATGTAGAGCTATGTTCCATTAGCCATGTTTCTTGATGATGATTGTATAGTGATAAAGCTTTCAGAATGTGACTGTGTGATTGTGAAAACCTTGTGTCTGATGCTCCTTCTTTCTACATTGTCAACAGATGAGTACAACATAGGGAATAAAAATAATTAATAGGGGGAACAAATGTTAAAATAAATTCAGTTTGAAATGCTAGTGATCAAGGAAAGGGAGGGGTAAGGGGCATGGTATGTAAATTTTTTTCTTTTTCTGTTTTGTTTTATTTTTCTGCTGTCTTATTATTTTTTTTTCAGAATTGATGCAAATGTTCTAAGAAATTATCATGATAATGAATATGCAACTATGTGATGATATTGTGAATTACTAATTATATATGTAGAATGGAATGAGCATATTTGAGGATGTTTGTGTTTCTTTCTTGCAATTTTTTAATTAATAAAAAATCATAAAAAATAAAAGAAATTAAAAAAAAGCCCAACTGATTTCTGATATATTGCATTCTGGCAGCTTTAGCAAACTGAAACAATGAGAATTCTGTAAATTTTTTTGCATTCTACTTGCCATTTTTAGAAATTGAAAATGCCCTCTCCCATTCTTCCAGCTGTGTACAAACTTTTGTCCATGCATTTCTTTCTTGGTCCAAAATCTTACTTTTTGATCAATCAAGTTCATTAATTATCTTTGCAAAAAAAAGGAAATAGTGGGGCAAGGAGGTATGGGATGACTGGCTTTTTACTTTTACTCTTATTTTTATTTCTCGCGGGAGTAATAAAAATGTTCATGAATTGATTGTGATGACGAATGCACTGCCATTAACGTGAACCACTGATTGTATAATTTGGATGATTATATGTTATGTGACTATAAATTTTAATAACATTGTATTATACAATTTTAATAAAATTGTATTTAAAAAAAATAAGAAAACCACAGACCAATCACTGTAATGAATGTAGATGCAAAAATTCTCAACAAAATTCTAGCAAATCGAATCTACCAGTGCATTAAAATAATTATACACCATGATCAAGTAGGATTCATGCCAGCTATGCAAGAATGGTTCAACATAAAACCAATTAATGTAATACACAATATGAACAAATCAAAGCAGAAAAACCACATGATCATCTCGATTGATGCAGAAAAAGCATTTGACAAAATTCAACATCCTTTCCTGTTGAAAACATTGCAAAGGCTAGGAATAGAAGGGAACTTCCTCAAAATGATAAAGGAAATATATGAAAAACCCACAGCTAACATCATCCTCAATGGGGAAAAACTGAAAATTTCCCCTTAAGATCAGTAACAAGTCAAGGATGTCCACTATCACCAGTGTTAGGCAACATTCTGTTGTAAGTTCTAGCCAGAGCAATTAGACAAGAAAAAGAAATACAAGGCATCAATATTGGAAAGGAAGAAGTGAAACTCTCACTGTTTGCAGATGATATGATACTATTTATCAAAAACCCCAAGACATCCACAGCAAAACTACTTGAGCTAATAAATGTGTACAGCAAAGTGTCAGGTTACAAGATCAATGTACAAAAATCTGTAGTGTTTCTATACACTAGTAATGAACAGTATGCCGGGGAAATAAAGAAAATTTCCAATTACAATTGCAACCAAAAAATAAAGTATTTAGGAATAAATTTACCTAAAGAGATGAAAGACCTATACAAAGAAAACTACAAGAAATTGTTAAGAAAAATCACAGAAGACATAAATAAAAGGAAGGGCATACCATGTTCAGGGATTGGACGACAAAATGTAGTTAAGATGTCAATTCTACCTAAATTGATTTACGCATTCAATACACTACCAATTAAAATCCCAAAAACTTACTTTTTGGAAATAGAAAAAGCAATAACCAAATTTATCTGGATGGGCAGGATGCCCCAAATTGCTAAAAGTATCCCAAAAAAGAAAAGTGAATTGGAGACCTCATGCTAACTGACTTTAAGGCGTATTATGAAGCTACAGCGGCGAACAAAGCATAGTACTGGCATAAAGATAGATATACTGACCAATGGAATTGAATCAAGTGTTCAGATATAGACCCTCTCATCTGTGGACAATTGATCTTTGATAAGGCAGTCAAGCCAACTCACCTGGGACAGAACATTCTGTTCAATAAATGGTACTTAGAGAATGGTATATCCAGATGCAAAAGAATGAAAGAGGATCCATATCCCACACACTATACAAAAATTAACTCAAAATGGATCAAAGACCTAAACATGAGATCTAAGACCATAAAACTGTTAGAAGAAAATGTAGGGATATATCTTATAAATCTCCTAATAGGAGGCGGTTTCCTAGACCTTACACCCAAAGCACAAGCACTGAATAAAGAAAGAAATAAAAGGGAACTCCTCCAAATTAAGCACATTTTGCATCAACAAACTTCGTCAAGAAAGTAAAAAGACAGCACACACAATGGGAGACAATATTTGGAAATGATATATCAGATAAAGGTCTAGTATCCAAAATATATAAAGATATTGCTCAATTCAACAACAACAAGACAACCCAATTACAAAATGGGCCAAAAACTTGAAGACACTTCTCAGAAAAGGAAATACAAATGACCAAAAGGCTCATGAAAAGATGCTCAACTTCCCTGGCTATTAGAGAAACGCAAGTCAAAACCACAATGAGATATCATCTCACACCCACTAGAATGGTCATTATCAATAAAACAAAATGACACGTGCTGGAGAGGTTATGGAGAAAGAGGCACACTTATCAACAGTTGGTGGGAATGTCAAAAGTTACAGCCGCAGTGGAAGGCAGTTTGGCGATTCCTCAAAAAGCTAAATATAGAATTGCCATGTGACACAGTGTGGTAGTTAGATTCAGTTGTCAACTTGGCCAGGTGAAGGTACCTAGCTCTGTTGCTGTGGCCATGAGTCAATGGTACATGAACCTCATCTGTTGCCCATTATATCTGCAGTTGGCTAAGAGGCGTGCCTGCTGCAATGAATGATGTTTGATTTCATTGGCTGGTACTTAAATGAGAAAGCTCAATGTATCACAGCCCAAGCAGCTCAGCACACCTCATCTCAGCACTCACAGCTCAGCCTAGGCCTTTGGAAATGAAGAAAGAAATCATCTACTAGGAAAAGTTGCTGGAACCCAGAAGCCTGGAGAGAAGTCCAGCAGAGATCACCCTCTGCTTTCCCACATAAGAAAGTACCTCAGTTGAAAGTTAGCTGCCTTTCCTCTGAAGAACTAATGAAATAAATCTCTTTATTAAAAGCCAATCCATCTCTGGTGTGTTGCATTCTGGCAGCTAGCAAACTAGAACACCCAGCAGTACCATTGTGAGATATCTATTCAAAGGACATGAGGGCAAGGACACAAATGGACATTTACACACGAATGTTTATAGCAGTATTATTTACCATTGCAAAAAGAAGAAAACAACCAAAATGTTGATCAACAGATGAGTGGCTACACAAATTGTTGTATACACATACGATGGAATACTATGCAGCCATAAGACAGAATAAAGTTTTGAAGTATGAAACAACATGGATGGACCTTAAGGACATTATGCTGAGTGAGATTAGCCAGAAACAAAAGGACAAATCCTGTATGGTCTCACTGATATGAACTGACATTAGTGAATAAACTTGGAGAATTTCATTGGTAGCATAGACCATCAGGAGATAGAAATAGAGTAAAATATCGGGTAATTGGAGTTGAAGGAATACAGACTGTGCAACAGGACTGATGGTAAAACCTGAGAAATGGACAGCACAATACTACCTAACTGTATTACAATTATGTCAAAACATTGAATGAAGCTGAATGTGTGAATGGTAGAGGGAGGAGGGCTGGAGGCACAAATGAAATCAGAAAGAAAGATAGACAATAAAGATTGAGATGGTATAATCTAGGATTGCCTAGGGTGTATAATATAGTGCCTAAATCTAAAATTTAAAAAATTCTTTTGCATGAGGAAGAACATAGGAATGTCATTACCGCAGGGTGTTGAAAATAGATAGCAATTAATATTTTTAATTTGTAACTTATGTGTGAATCCAAAGCAAAAAATATTTATTGACTACAAAATTTGTATTTTGTCTAGTGCATTTCTAATATAACTTATGAAGACATCTTAATTGAACACTATAAGTACATGGAACCTTGAGTAGGGCATGAGATTTTGTTGGTTTGTCCAGAGCGATGCCCCAATAGAACCAAGAGTGACTTGAACAGTGAATGAAAAACGATATGCAAAGTCCCCTTAGGGGAATGGTGAGATAGGGGGAAAATTCAACTTCCCCAAGTTAAATTCTTGATATTCTCACAAGCAGTGGGGACAAACAAAGCCAACAGGCTCAGTCCCCAATCTTAGGGTTTGTTCATATGAAATTTAACCCCACAAAGGATAGGTCAAAGCCAACTTAAAATTAGGCCTAAGAGTCACCCCCAAGAGAACCTCTTTTATTGCTCAAATGTGGCCTCTCTCTCCATTCAAGAGAACAAGCAAACTCACTGCCCTTCCCCTTTCTAAGTGGGACATAAATCCCAGGGGTGTGGAACTTCCTGGCAAAGTGGGACAGAAATCCTGGAATGAGCTGAGGCTCAGCATCAAGGGATTGAGAACAGCTTCTTGACCAAAAGGGGAAAGAGTGAAATGAGACAAAATAAATAGTCGATGGCTGAGAGATTCCAAAGAGAGTCGAGAGGTTATCCCGGAGTTAATTCTTATGCATTAAATAGATATCACCTTCTTAGTCAAGATGCAATGGAGAGGCTGGAGGGAACTGCCTGAAAATGTAGAGCTGTGTTGCTGTAGCCATGTTTCTTGAAAATGATTGTATAATGATATAGCTTTCACAATGTGACTGTGTGATTGAGAAAACCTTGTGTTTGATGCTCCTTTTATCTACCTTATCAAGAGAAGAGTAAAACAAATGGAATAAAAATAATAATTGGGGGTAAAAATGATAAAATAAATTTAGATTGAAATGCTAGTGATCAATGAAATGGTAGGGTAAGGAGTGTGGAATGCATGAATTTTTTTCTGTTTTCTTTTTAATTCTTTTTCTGAATTGATGTAAATGTTCTAAGAAATGATCATAATAATGAATATGAAACTATGTGATGATTATATAAATTACTGATCATATATGTAGAACAGAATAATCATAATAAAAAACTGAGTATATAAATAGAAGTTGTGATTTAAGGAAAAATCATGCATAAAATACAGATTCACATACACCGCCCCACCATCAGCACTTTCATGGTTGTGGAGACTTTGTTGCAATGGATGATAACGCTTTTTTTGTAACTCTACTTCTGTGTTAACAGTAGGTAACAGCTTTAACAATTGAGGAAAAATTATCAAAGTAGGACTATTATGATCGTCCAAAGTTTATAACCCAGTTTATACAGATAATTCAGAACAGCCCATGGTGAACTGTGAGCTTCTACTTGTTTTCAATTCACTTACCACTCTTTTTTCTAATTCTCACAAGTGTGAAATTAAGTCACTGGTTTTAGCTCTTTCTTCTTTGATAATACAGGAATTTAGGGCCGTAAATATCCCTCTCAGCACTGCCTTCACTGAATCACATCTGTTTTGATACGTGTTTTTTGTTGCATTTGTTCTCCAGGATTTACTGATTTCTCCTTCGATTCTTCTTTGACCCACAGATTGTTTGTGCATCTTATTTAACCTCTACACGTTTGTGAATTTTCCAGTTCTTATGCTTTTCATTGATTTCCATATTAAATACACTGCGGACAAGAAAGTGTTTTAGATCATTTCAATTTTTTTAAATATACTGAAACCTGCTTTGCAATGCAACATGGATTCCATCTTGGAGAATGATCAATGGAACTTGAGAAGAATATATATCCTGCTGCTTGGGTGTCCATTGTTCTCTATATATCTGTTAAGTCTAGTTGATTTATCATAGGATTCAGGTTTTTGGCTTCCTTATTTATACGCTGATTAGATATTCTGTGTATTGATGAGAGTGGTGTATTGGAGTATCCAAGTATTATTAAAATGCTGTCTATTCCTCACTGCAGTTTGCTAGTTACTGCCCTTATATTTTTACTGTTCTCTGGTTAGGATCATAAATATTCGTGATTGCAATTTCATCGTGGGGAATTGTACCTTGCATTGATATAATGTGCCCTTTCTGTCTTTTACAACAATTTTGCATTTCAGGCCTATTTTGTCCTAAATTAGGATAATTACCTCAGGTCTTTTTGGTTACAGTTTGCATAGAAGATATTTTTCCAATCCTTCATTGCCAAACTCTTTGTTGCCTTTGGACTAAGGGAAGCCTTCAGATAGACAATACCTTTCCTAAATTCTGCCAATCTGCATCTTTTGATGAATACATTAATACACTCACACTGTGGTATTACTCTAGAGGCAATAATTACATTGAATATTTTATCTTTTAATTTTGCAAGTCATCCTTATATTTGCCTTTCTTTTATCCTCTTAGTTAAATTACTTTCTATGCTCTCCTCCAAGCTTCTCTCTCCTCTCTTTTCCTTTCAGCCTGCAGAACTCCCTTTAATATTTCTTGAGGGAGAAATATTTCCTGTTTACCTGTGAATATTTTAAACCATACATATGTGTGAAGGATAGTTTTTCCAATTAAAGAATTCTTGGCTGGCAGTTTTTCTCCTTAGAGAGAAATATATCATACTATAGCCTTCTCACCTCAATGGAGTCCAATGAGAAATCGGTCCTTAATTTTACTACAGTCTCTTTGTGTGTGAGGAATTGCTTTTCTCCAGCTGCTTTCAGGATTCAATCTTTATTTTTGACATTTGTCATTCTTGTTAGCATTTGTACAGGTTTAAGCCTATTATAATTCATTCAGTTTTTAATATGTTGTCCTTCCTTGGTATTCGCATGTATGTTTTTCCTAAGACTTGGGAAATTTCCTCCAAAATACCCTCAAGTGTTCTTTCTGCCTCTTTCCACTTTTCATATCATCTGGGACACTCATG
>PVIY010022081.1:0-41393 GCA_004026745.1 Myrmecophaga tridactyla
TTTTTGAAGGACAATTTTGCTGGATATAGAATTCTTGGTTGGCAGTTTTTCTCTTTTAATACTTTAAATATATTATCCCACTGTCTTCTCGCCTCCATGGTTTCTGCTGAGAGATCTGCACATAGTCTTATTGGGCTTCCCTTGTATGTGATGAATTGCTTTTCTCTTGCTGCTTTCAAGATCCTCTCTTTCTCTTTGATCTCTGACATTCTGATTAGTAAATGTCTTGGAGTATGTCTATTTGGATCTATTCTCTTTGGGCTATGCTGCACTTCTTGGATCTGTAATTTTAAGTCTTTCATAAGAGTTGGGAAATTTTCAATGATAATTTCCTCCATTAGTTTTTCTCCTCCTTCTCTTCTCCTTCTGGGACACCCACAGCACGTATATTCATGCGCTTCGTATTGTCTTTCAATTCCCTGAGTCCCTGCTCATATTTTTCCATTTTTTTTCCTATAGTTTCTGTTTCTTGTCGGATTTCAGATGCTCCGTCCTCCAGTTTAGAAATCCTATGTTCTGCCTCTCGAATTCTACCATTATAGGTTTCCATTGTTTTTTTCATCTCTTCTACTGTGTCTTTCATTCCCATAAGTTCTGTGATTTGTTTTTTCAGACATTCCGTTTCTTCTTTTTGTTCTTTCCTTGCCTTCTTTATATCCTTCCTCAATTCATTGTTTTGGTTTTTGATGAGGTTTTCTATGTCTGTTTGTGCATTCTGAATTAATTGTTTCAGCTCCTGTATGTCATTTGAATTGTTGGTTTGTTCCTTTGACTGGGCCATATCTTCAATTTTCCTAGTGTGATTTGTTATTTTTTACTGGCATCTAGGCATTTAATTACCTTAATTAGTTTATTCTGGAGATTGCTTTCACTTCTTTTATCTAGGGTTTTCTTGCTGGATGAATTTGTTTTTCTTATCCTGCCCTGTGTGTGGCGCTTGTCTGACTGCAGGTCCCACCAGCATAAGATGATGCGGTACCTTTAACTTTGGCTGGGGGCATGATGGAGACAGAGGAGAGGTTGTAGGCTGGTTTTAATGGCTTCAAATTACCAAGCCCTGGGGTCTGAATTCCTTGAGGGAGGGATTCCACCTGAGTTGGGCTTCACCCCTCCCCTGGGGAAGGCACAGGCTCCAGACAAGCCCCCAAAAGAGCTCACTTCTCCCTATGCCTGGGGCAGTTGCAGCCAGAAAAGTCCTGCCACTGTCTCCAGAGGCAGTCAAGCCTTTGTAGATACACAGCCACAAAAACCTCTGTTTCCTTCTTTTTTTTTTCCCTCTTTTTCTGTCAGTCCTGCCCCTTTGGCACTGGGGCAAAAATGAGCAACCTCCACTTTGATCAGGTTCACCTAAGCTGAGGGCCTAATTTTAGTAGTCAGAATTTGTTAATTAGTTCCACAATTGGCATTTGATTGTGCACAGTCCCTGCTGCTGGTAAAGTCCTTTCCTTTCCCCTCTGGGAAGCGCCCTGTGGGGGAGGGGCGCTGGCCACCGCAGCTTTGGGAACTCACAGTTCTGGGGGGTGCTCGCAGCCGGTCCAGCTGGTCCAGACTGGGGTACGCTGTGTGTCTGGTCACTGACCTGGCCCCAGGAGCTGTTCTGTACTGTTTCTGGTTATTTAGTAGTTGTTCTGGAGGACGAACTAAAACGCACACGTTGTTAAGCCGCCATCTTGACCCGGAACCTCTCCGTTACCTCTTAACTAAACAGGTGATATCTATTTAATGTGTAAGAATAACCTCTAGACTCTGTTTGAATTACTCAGCCATTGACACTTTATTTTGTCTCATTTTGCTCTTCCCTCTTTTGGTCGAGAAGGTTTTCTCAATCCCTGATGCTGATTCCCAGCTCATTCTAGGATTTCTGTCCCACGTTGCCAGGAAGATCCACACCTTCCTTTGTGGGGTTAAATTTCATATGAACAAACCCCAAGATTGCTTTGGTTGTCAGCCTATTGCTTTGGTTGTCCCCACTGCTTGTGAAAATATCAAGAATTCTCCACTTGGCCTACTTAAAATTAGGCCTAAGAGTCACTCCCAAGAGAACCTCTTTTGTTACTCAGATGTGGCCTCTCTCTCTAGCCAACACAACAAGAAAACTCACCACCCTCCCCCTTTCTATGTGGGACATGACTCCCACAGGTGTAAACCTTCCTGGCAACATGGGACAGAAATCCTAGAATGAGCTGAGACTCCACATCAAGGGATTGAGAAAACCTTCTCAACCAAAAGCGGGAAGAGTGAAATCAGACAAAGTGTCAATGACTGAGAGATTCCAGAGTTGAGAGGTTGTCTTGGAGGTTATTCTTATGCATTAAGTAGATATCACCTTGTTATTCAAGATGTAATGGAGAGGCTGGAGGGAACTTCCTGAAAACGTAGAGCTGTGTTCCAGTAGCCATGTTTGTTTATGATGATTGTTTAATGATATAGCTTTCACAATGTGACTGTGTGATTGTGAAAGCCTTGTGTCTGATGATCCTTTTAACTACCTTGTCAACAGATGAGTAGAACATATGGAATAAAAATAAACAACATGGGGAACAAATGTTAAAATAAATCTAGTTTGAAATTCTAGTAATCAATGAAAGGGAGGGGTAAGGGATATGGTATGCATAATTTTTTTCTGTTTTTGTTTTATTTGTTTTTATGTTGTCTTTTTATTTCTTTTTCTGAATTGATGCAAATTTTCTAAGAAATGATCATGATGATGAATATGCAACTATGTGATGATATTGTGAATTACTGATTATATATGTAGAATGGAATAATCATATGTTAAAAAAAAAGAATTATCCACTTGGGGAAGTTGAATTTTCTCCCTTTCTCACCATTCACCAAGGGGACTTGCAAATACTTTTTTATTCACTGTTCAAATCACTCTGGGATTTATCAGGGCATCACTCTGGACAAACCTACAAAATCTCATGCCCTACTCAAGGTTCCATGTACTTACGGTGTTCAATTAAACTGTCCATATAAGTCATATTAGGAGATGCACTAGTCAAAATATAAATTTTGTACTAAATAATCACTTTTTGTTTTAGTCTCACACATAAAGTTTTAAAATATAAATTACCATCTACTTTCAACACCCTGCAATATTGACATTCCTTTGTTTTTCCTCACACAAAAATATTTTTTAAATGTGCACATTTAATCATTATCTTTGTACACTCTAGGCATTCCTAGATTATACTATCTTAGTCTTTATCATCTATCTTTCCTTCTGATTTCATTTATGCCTCCAGCCCTCCTCCCTCTCTCATTCTCACATTCAGCTTCATTCAGTGTTCTAACATTATTGCATTACAGTTAGGTAGTATTGTTCTATCCATTTCTGAATTTTTACAATCAGTCCTGTTGCACAATCTTTATCCCTTCAGCTCCAATTATCCAATATTTACCTTATTTCTATCTCCTGATGGTCTCTGTTCTTAACTGAAATTCTCCAAGTTCGTTCATTAATGTCAGTTCATATCAGTGAGACCATACAGTATTTGTCCTTTTGTTTCTGGCTAACCTCACTCAGCATAATGTCCTCAAGGTCCATCCATGTTGTCACATACTTCATAACTTTATTTTGTCTTACAGCTGCATAATATTCCATCATATGTATATACCACAGTTTGTTTAGCCACTTGTCTGTTGATGGACATTTGGGCTGTTTCCATCTCCTGGCAATTGTAAATAATTCTGCTATAAACATTGGTATGCAAATGTCCGTCTGTACCTTGCCCTCATGTACTCTGAGTATATACCTAGTAATGCTATTGCCAGATCATATGGTAATTCAATACTTAGCTTCCTGAGGAACCACCAAACTGCCTTCCACAGTGGTTGTACCATTTGACATTCCCACCAACAGTGGATAAGTGTGCCTCTTTCTCCACTTCCTCTCCAGCACTTGTTGTTTTCTGTTTTATTGATAATGGCCATTTTGGTGGGTGTAAGATGATGTCTTGTGGTTTTGATTCTTTTCATCTGCCTTTTGGCCATTTGAATTTCTTCCTCTGAGAAGTGTCTATTCATGTCTTTTGCTCATTTTGTAATTGGGTTATTTGTCTTTTTGTTGTTGAGTTGAAGAACCTCTTTATATATTCTGGATACTAGACCCTTCCCTGATATATCGTTTCCAAATATTGTCTCCCATTGTTTAGGCTGTCTTTTTACTTTCTTTCTTTCTTTTTTTTTTTTTGCATGGGCAGGCACCAGGAATTGAACCCCTCTTTTTACTTTCTTGACAAAGTTCTTTGATGCACAATAGTGTTTAATTTTGAGGAGTTCCCATTTATCTATTTGTTTCTTCAATGCTTGTGCTTTGGGTGTAAGATCTAGGAAACTGTCTCCTATTAGAAGATTTAGAAGATATTTCCCTATATTTTCTTCTAAAAGTTTTATGGTCCTTGGGTCTAAAATGTGTCTCCTTTAGACAACATATAGATGGGTCCTGTTTTTAAATCCATTCTGCCAGTCTATGTCTTTTGATTGGGGTGTTTAATCCATTTAAGATTTAGTGTTATTACTATAAGGGCAGTACTTTCTTCTATCATTTTGCCTTTTGGATTTTATATGGCATATCTAATTTTATTCTTTTTACCTTTACTGATAGTCTTCATTTCTACACTCTTCTCCACACTTCTTATATTTCCTTTCTGTCTCTAGTGCTCCCTTTAGTATTTCTTGCAGAGCCGGTCTCTTGGTCAGTGATTTTTTATCTGAAAATGTTTTAATTTCCCCCTCATTTTTGAAGGACAATTTTGCTGGATGTTCTAGTTTGCTAGCTGCCAGAATGCAATATACCAGAAACGGAATAGCTTTTAACAAGGGGAATTTAATAAGTTGCTAGTTTACAGTTCTAAGGCTGAGAAAATGTCCCAATCAAAACAAGTCTATAGAAATGTCCAATTTAAGGCATCGAGGAAAGATACCTTGGTTCAAGAAGGCCAACGATGTTCAACGTTTCTCTCTCAGCTGGAAGGGCACATGGCGAACATGGCATTGACTGCTGGCTTTCACTTGGCTCTACCAAAAGGGACTGTCTTCAAAATGTTTCCTCTTTTAAAGGATTCCAGCAAGCAACTCCACCTTCAATGTGTGGAGACACACCTCCATGGACATCATCTAATCAAAAGTTACCACCAACCTGTGTCTGATGCTCCTTTTATCTACCTTGTCAACAGACGAGTAGAACATATGGAATAAAAATAAATAATAGGGGGGACAAATGTTAAAATAAATTTAGTTTGAAATGCTAGTGATCAATGAAAGGGAGGTGTAAGGAGTATGGTATGTATGATTTTTTTTCTGTTTTCATTTTATTTTTCTGTTGTCTTTTTATTTATTTTTCTGAATTGATGCAAATGTTCTAAGAAATGATCATGATGATGAATATGCAACTATGTGATGATACTGTGAATTACTGATTGTATAAGTAGAATGGAATAATCATATGTTAAGAATGTTTGTGTTTCTTTCTTGTAATTTTTTTAATTTAAAAATTAATTTCAAAAAAGTTACCACCCACAATTGGATGGGTCACATCTTCATGGAAACACTCAAAATTCTCCCACCCAGCAACATTTAATGAGGATCAAAGGGCATGGCTTTTCTGTGGTCCACCACAGATTCAGACTGGCACATTGGATATAGAATTCTTTGTTGGCAGTTTTTCTCTTTTAGTATCTTAAATATATCATACCACTGTCTTCTCACCGCCATGGTTTCTGCTGAGAAATCTACGTATAGTCTTATTGAGCTTACCTTGTATGTGATGGATTGCTTTTCTCTTGCTGCTTTCAAAATTCTCTCTTTCTCTTTGATGTCTGACATTCTATTAGTAAGTGTCTTCGAGTACATCTATTTGGATCTATTCTTTTTGGGATATGCCTCACTTCTTGGATCTGTAATTTTAAGTCTTTCATAAGAATTGGGAAATTTTCAGTGATAATTTTCTCCATTAGTTTTTCTCCTCCTTTTTCCTTCTCTTCTCCTTCTGCAACACCCACAACACATATATTCATGTGCTTCATGTTGTCATTCAATTGCCTGAGTCCTTGATTATATTTTTCCATTATTTTCCCCTCTTATTTCTTTTGCTTGTTGGATTTCAGATGTCCCATCCTCCAGTTCACTAATCCGATCTTCTGCCTCTTGAAATCTAACATTGTAGGTTTCCACTGTATTTTTTCATCTCTTCTACTGTGCCTTTCATTCCCATAAGTTCTGTGATTTGTTTTTTCAGACTTCCGATTTCTTCTTGTTGTTCATTCCTTGCCTTCTTTATATCCTCCCTCAATTCATTGATTTGATTTTTGCTGAAGTTTTCCATATCTGTTTGAACATTCTGAATTAATTGTTTCAATTCCTGTATCTCATTTGAATTGTTGATTTGTTCTTTTGACTGGGCCATATCTTCAATTTTCCTCATATGATTTGTTATGTTTTGCTCATGTCTAATTTCTTCTATTAGTTTATTCTGGAGATTTTCATTTTTTTTACCTATGATTTTTTTCTGCTGGATGACTTTGTTATCTATCTGTTCTTTGACATTCAGCTCAGCTTATTCTAGACCTCTAGCTTAGGTTTTGTTTAACAGATGAGAATTTTTTCAGTTCTTGTTTTCTTGTTTCTTGCCCTACCTGTATGGTGCCTTTTTTTTCCCCCTTAGGAGGGTCTACTTAGGTATTATAGACCCCAGTCAGATTTTCCCAGACCAAACTGACCTCCTCTCAAGAGGAAAGAGTCACCTGCATCAGTTTTCTGTGAAGGTGAGACCCAGCAGTTGAAAGACTTTCCTATGAAGCCTCTAGAGTCTGTGTTTTTCCTATCCTGCCCAGTATGGGTTGCTTGAGGGTCCCCCCAGCATAAGGTGATGTGGTACCTTTAACTTCTGCAGACTCTCCCTGCTGGGGGTGTGCTTGAGACAGAGGAAAGGTTTTAGGCTGGCTTTAATTGCTTCAGTTTTCCAGACCTTGGGGTCTGAATTCCTTGAGGGAGGGAATCTACCTGAGCTGGGCCCCACCCTTCTCCTGGGGAAGGCACAGCCTCTAGACAAGCTCTCAGACAAGCTTAATTCTGCCCTTGCCTGGGGCAGTTGGAGCCTGAGAAGCCTTACAGGTGTATTCAAAGAGCAGTCAAGCCATAGAAACACACCTACAAAAAAAGAAAAGAAAAAAAAAAACCTTTTCAGAGCAGGAACCCCATTCCTTGGGTTTGTTCAGTAAGAGCTTAAGTTGGTACATTGCTCTGTGTGTCTCCAAGTCCTATGTGCCCCCTCCTTTCCTTCAGGGCCCAGACCCTTTCAAGTATCTTGTGCTGTCCCATACAAGAAAACCTCTGTTTTTTGTTTTCTTTTTTTCCTTTTTCCATCAGCCCTGCCCCCTCTGCACTGGGGCAAAAACTGGCAATCTCAGCTTTTAATTGAGGTTCAGCTGAGCTGGGGGCCTATTTTTAGTAGTCAGAATTTGTTAATTAATTCCACAAATTGGAGCTTGGTAGAGCTCAGCTCCTTGCTGCTAGTAAAGTCCCTTTCCTTTCCCCTGTGGGAAGTAGCCTGTGGGGGAGGGGCGCTAGCCACCAGGGCTTGGGGGACTCACAGTTCTGGGTGGAATCGCAGCTCATCCAGCATGTCCAGAATGATGTGTGCTGTGTGTCTGGTCACTGATGTGGCCCCAGCAGTTGTTCCATACTGTTCCTGGCTATTTACTAGCTGCTCTGGAGGACGAACTAAATCCCCCACCTCACTGAACTGTCATCTTCATTTTCAGCTTTATTAATGCATAAATTATAGACAATAACAAAAAACATGTGTAAAAATGTATAATTGATAACTTTTGACATATTATTCACCTAAGAAATTAACACAATAAAGACATTGAAAACTATCCATCACCCCTAGAAGCTTCCTATTTCCCTCCCAACCCTTTCTTCCCCCATCCTTATCCCTAAGTAATCACTGATGTGTTTTCTGTCTCTATAGGTTCTGTATATTTGAAAATGTTGTAGAAATGGAATCATTCAGTATATACCCTTTTTAAAAAAATTGTGAAAAATAACATATATACAAAAAAGTAATACATTTCAAGGCACACAGCAACAATTGGTTGTAGAACAACAATTGTTCTACACAGATTGTCGAACAGATTTCAGAGTTTGATATGGGTTACAATTCTGCAATTTTAGGTTTTTCCTTCTAGCTGCTCCAAGATACTGGAGACTAAAAGAAATATCAATATAATGATTCAGCAGTGTACTCATTTGTTAAATCCTATCTTCTCTGTTATAACTTTTCCGTCTCCTTTGATCCTTCTCCCAATCTTTAGGGATGCTTGGACTATCCCATTGTAACTTTTTCATGTGGGAAAGGGCTGTTGATAATATGGGATAGGGGGATGGAACTAGCTGATGTTCTGAAGAGGCTGGCCCCTCTGGGTTCAGGACCTATCTGGCCTAGGAACCATCTGGAAGTTGTAGGTTTCTGGTAAGTAATCATCGTGCATGGAAGACTTGCAGACTTTCAGATAAAGATGTTCTAGATGTTCTTTAGGGTTGGCAGGAATGGTTTTGGTTGAGGTTTGGTATATACCCTTTTTTGATCTAGCCTCTTTGACTCAGTATAATTATTTTGAGATTCATTACGTTGTTGCATATGCCAATAATTCATTGATTTGTATTGCTTAGTAGTATTGCATTATATGAATATACCACAATTTGTTTATCAATTCCCATGTAGATGGACATTTGAGTTATTTTTAGTTTGGGACTATAACAAATAAAGATGCTAGGAACATTCAGGTAAAAGTCTTTGTATGAACTTTTGGGTAAATACCTAGGAACGGCATCATTGGGTCATGTAACAGTTATATGTTTCATTTTTTAAGAAACTGCCAAACTCTTCCAAAATGGTTTTGCCAATTTATAGTCCCTCCAGCAAGAATATGAGATTGCCAATAACTCCATATTCTCATAAACATTTGGTATGGTCAGTCTTTTTAGTCTTAAACATTCTAATTTTAAACCTTCTAGTAGTAAAGTCCTCTGTTTACAACTACATTTCTGTGTGAAGCTAGAGAGTTTTCATAATCTTCAATCAAAACAATATATTGCAATAGGTTGAATACAAAAGCAAATAAGAGAATCTGAAGTAGGGAAAACTCTGAACAACTCCCAAGAAAGCACCAGAGCCTCTGAGAAATAAACAAAACTTTTATTGCCATGGCAGTCTCAGAGGACTCCTGTCCAAAGTCTGAGCCCCAAATATCCTTTGTTTCCAGATTATATAGGCTAGTAGGCAAGGTGGGAGCTCCTACGGGAACAGGCAGTAAACACTGGAAAAGTACAGAACTTGCAGGGTGGGAGTTACACAGCTCGTTTCTTTTGTCTGAGATGGGACATGCATGGCAGACATCCTGTTTTGCAGACATGACCAGGAGTGGGTTTTGCAGACATGACTAGGAGCAGGCAGATGCAGTGGACATTTCGTTTTACTTCCTGCTTTCTACATACTTTAGGAGTGTGTAATTTCATAGGGTGATACATGTACAATGCACAGAATGACATACATGCATAGTGATACACACAATTCATAAAATTATATGCATAAATTCATAAAGCTATATAGCAATAATACTGAGGTTAAACTTATGAAATATTTCAAATCCAGTTATCTTCTAGACCAAACATAAAGAGACTTGCAAAAATGTAAAACAATGCCATTCTTCTCAAAATTTTTGTTTTGGAGGGTATAGTTATTATCCTAAAAACATCACTTATATTAAAATATTTTATATATTAACATGCTTATTAATGTTACTTAACTTTTATTGAGATAAAATTCATCATTTTAACCATTTTAAAGTGTATAATTCAGTGGTTTTTAAGTATTTCACAATGTTGCACAAAAATAAATCACTATCTAATTCCAGAACATTTCCATCACCACAAAAATAAGTCACATACCTCCCAAATCCCACCTGCTCTTATCTTCTGTCAAGAACAAATCTGTTTGGGCTCAATGGATTTGCCTACTCTGGCCATTTCATAAAAAATGGAATTGTACAATATGTGGCCTTATGTATCTGAATTCGTTCACTTAGCTTAATGTTTTTAAGGTTATACATGTGTAAATTATATCAGTGCATCATTTCATTTTATGACTGAGTTATACTCTGTTGTCTGGATATATCACATTTTGTTTATCCATCCATCAATTAATGGACACCCTGGACTGTTTTCCTTTACTACTATGAATAAGCTTTTGTGTAGATATATGTTTTTAGTTCTTTTGGGTATATAGTTAGCAGTGGAATTGCTGGGTCAATGGTAACTCTTCACTCTTTGAGTAACTCCCAACCTGTCTTTTACAGCAGCTGCACCATTTTACAGTTCTTCCCAGCATTTCCCCCCAACATTTATTATCTATTCTTATTCTTATTGTTTATTACCATCTTAATGGATGTGAAGTAGTATCTCATGGTGGCTCTCATTTACATTTGCCTAACAGTTAATGATGTTGAGCATCTTTTCATTTGCTTATTAGCCTTTTGAATAGCTTCTTTGGAGAAATATCTATTCAGATCCCTGAACTAATGTTTAATTGGGCTGTTTGTTTTTTGTAGTTGAGTTTAAAAATTTTTTTCTTTGGTGCTTGTGTTTTTGGTGTCATATTTAAAAAACCATTGCTTAATTCAAGGTCATGAAGATTTGTCCTTATGTTTCCTTCTAAAAGTTTTATAGTTTTAACTCTTACCACTGAGCCACCATTGCACTGCCCTACCCTATTATTATTTTTTAATGAATTAATAAATGTTTTCAAATATCTTCATTTTACTTTCTAATGTATAAATATCAATACCCAATAGACTATATATGTATATGTATATATATAAGTTCTTTGAGGTCTGCAATAATTTTTAGAGGCATGAGGGGATCCTGAAACCAAAGTTTGTGGTCTTTTGCTCTGGGGCTTTCTTGGAATGCTGGACAGGGCCCTCTGCATTCAGTCAACCAATGAATGAAGGTAGAGGGTGGGGAGGATCCCACAGAACATGTTAGGGGCCCATCTTGGAAGTGGTATGCATCCCTTCTACCCACATTCCATTGGCCAGAATTTAGACAAACTTAAACTAGTTAGTTAGCTAGTTAATTCAGCTAACCTAACAGCAAGGGAGACAATGTCCAAGACAACACAGGTAAACGGGCAAGAAACAGTAGCCCACGCTACAATGTTTAATGTTGTGTCTCCATACAGAATGTAACATGTATGCATTTTACAGATATTTTATGCTTCCATTTTATTCCCTTGCTTGCAACTTACATAAAATGATCTCTTAGGATAGGATAGGGAAATTATACTATGGTACATGTCGAAAGTCTTTACCTACAAGGAAGGTTTTCCAAGAGTCTGATGAATTCCTTGAGTACTCTCTTAGACAGCCCTTGCACATGTAGCCAAGTAGAAATATATGACATTCAATGCAGCAATGATGTAATATTGAACAACTGGAAACAATATGAATGCCCACCAACAGAGGAATTGCTAAATAAACTATGATATATAAAAATATGATGCAGTGGTGATAAAATAAAGTGGCAGATCTAAATGTATTCAAATGGAGATCTTAAGGTATATTAACGAGTAAAAAAAAATGGAAAGTTGCAGAATGTCATACATTTATATATGTGATGTATGTAATCGAACAACTTAAACATAAAACTATATATTTTGTATGAGTATAGAAATAAATGTATGTATGTATATTTTTTTCACGTATGAAAATACATGGGGAAAGGTGATATATATTGTACTCAAAACCAGGATTTGGCAAACTTTTTTTGTAAAAGGCCAGAGAGTATATATTTTTAGCTTTGTGGACCATACCATTTCTGTTGCAGCTACTCAACTTCACCACCATAGCACAAAAGCAGCTATAGACATTATGTGAATGAATGATGGGCATGACTGTATTCAATAAATCTTTGTTTACAGAAACAGCCTGTAGGCCACATTTGGTCCACCAACTATGATTTACCAACCCCTGCTCTAAACCGATAATAGTTGTCATCTCTTTGGAAAGGGGATGAGACAGCAAGGAGCCCCAAACACACTTTAAAACCAGATTTCTTATTTTCATATCTCCATGTTGCCTTTCCATTTTTTTCTTCATAGGTGCATATTTTTACAGAATTGTAATGCAGCGTAGACGTAAATCTTATTCTTATTTTCACTTCACATTATAGAAATCTGGTTTGGATTTGCCTTATTTGGGATTCTTCATGTCATTTGGATCTCTCATTAGCCCCTAACACCTCACAGGGAGACATGGCTCAGAGCTGCCTCTTTTCTACAGGACTCTTTCTTTAGCTGGGATTTCTAAACCAGGACCCAGCTGGTTTTCTGGGGTTGTCATGCAAACACTGTCTGTGGGCATATATGTAGATTTCAAGGAAGAGGGACAGAGCATTCAATAGATCCTGAAAAAGGTCTGTGGCCCAAAGAAGTGAAGACCCACAGCTCTGTAACCCCCCACAGGGAAGGACATCTGGCCTCATCTCCATGCTCTCAGGGCAAGTGCCCAGCATGCACTTTATCTATTGGGCTTAGGCTGAATTCCCTTTTGTAAGGGAATTCTAGCCTTCCCTTACAAAAAATTCCATTTCTTGGTCTCAAGAAAAAGCCTGGTTCCTCTAAATGAGTGTTCCATCTTGGTAAGTACCCTCACTGTAACACCCACCCCTGGTTATAAAGGTACCATCTAAGAAAAGAGAGTGTGGATAGAGGAAAGATATGATAGAGGAAAGATATTTTCTTACTCTAAGTTCTTTTCCTTTTTGCCCTGCTCTGGTAAGAGTTGTAGAGTCCCTTCTTTCTGGAGAATTGGGTGGTTCAAGATGAACCTGGGCCCTTTCCATTATTCTTCAAAGCTCCAGTCCCCACAGCCATGGAGATTCCTGGGACTCCATGGCCCATTAGGGAGAGCCTGGATGCCCATCAGCCACCTTGATATCATTTTGACATGGACCAGAGGTGGGAAGCTGTCTTCAGCTGATCCATTCCCAAGAGCAACAATAGCTGTGGCAACAGGGAGACTCTGTAGCAATCTTCAAATTGCTGCCAGATTCATAGCCTGAAAGCGCAGTCAGCTATGATGGCTCCAAATAAACACTTCTCTGTTCAGATACCTTCAATGGGTCACTAAGGCCTGGGATTGAGGGCATAGTGGGCCATCCTGAGGAACTGGCACATGCAAACCGAGCCCTAAAAAATAAGCAGCTGGTTGAAAAGAAGAGGGAAAAACTTTGGTACAGATGGAACAGATTGGCTGAAGACCGAGGAGTTTGGTGGCTGGGGCCTCAGGAAAGCCCGGGGCCTCAGGAAAGCCCAGGGCCTCCTACTCAGTCCTGGAGCAGGGTGAGGCAAGGTTATAGAAGCAGGCAAGGGCCCTGGAAGGCTTGTTGAGGATTTGACACTGGTCTCAAAGTCAGACAAGCCAAGAAAGAGTTTTCAGGTGTAGGGATGTAATCATTTGCATCATTTAAAAACCCACTGCTAGATACAATGTGGATGTATCTTGCACTGGACCCTACAGTTTCTTTCGTGGAGGATGAAACTGGACTCTGCTCAATCACATCTGGCTTTGTGTGCCACTGGGTTCCCTCTTGGTACTCTGCTCCCAGTTTTGGGAGTCCTTCCCAGAGGCGGCACTACAGGCTTCGGCCAGACAGCTTTATGACCCACTCTCCCAAAGGATCCAAAGGTGTCTCACCTGTCCTTTCTCAGGGTGTGGGTCGCCATTGGTGAAGGGGTTAACTCCGCACCTGACCCCTGGGGCAACTCCAAAAGCTGTAACAAATATTTTGTAATGCCCCCTGGGTTAGTTTGCAAGCTGCCTGAATGCAGTGTGCCAGAAATGGCTTTCAAAAAGGGGAATTGAATAGGTTACAAGTTTACAATTCTAAAGAAGTGAAAGTGTGCAAATTAAGGTACCAACAAGAAGATGCCTTCACTCAAGAAAGGCTGACTGGGCAGGAACACCTCTGTCAGCTGGGTAGTCACATGGCTGGCATCTGCTGGTCCCTTGCTCCTGGGCTCCATTGCTTTCAGCCTCTGTTCCTGTGGGGGTTCCTCATTTTGCTTCTCTGGGGCTGGCCTCATCTCTTATCTTCTCCAGGTTCTGGCTTGCTTAACATCACATGGTGATGTCTGTTGGGCTCCAAGCATCAACAAACACCCGTGTCTCTGTTCTCTGAAGCAACTGTTCACCAAGTATCTCAATCTGATCTCTTTGTTGGGGCTTGAGTCGTTTCTGTTGTTTCTGGCAGCTCTCTCTCCAAAATGTTTCCTCTTTTAAAGGATTCCAGTAAACTAATCAAGAGCTCATACTCACAATTGGGCATGCCACATCTCCAAGGAAATAATCTAATAAAAAATCTCCAACCGACATTATTGAATCAGGATTAAAAGAAATGGCTACTTCCACAAGATTAGACCTGGATTAAAACATGGCTTTTCAGGGGTACATAATACTTTCAAACCAGCAAACTCCCTTTCCTTTTTTTAATCTATAAATGAAATTCATTGAGCATAAAATCTACCCTCACATAAAATTTCATATAAGATCATATAATGCCCTGCGTTAGAAAGCTGAAATAAAAGAAAAAGGCTCTCAATATGTAAATGTCCAGGCATGACTACAGAAGAAGGCTTAATGATATAATCAGGTACTTGCATCTTTACCTAGGATCACAGTGATAAATCACCTCCAGCACAGACTAATGCAGGGGTGTTGTATGAGTGAGTAAAATATCCCAGGTATTGCTGACATAGGCAATAGTTTTCTGAAATAGTGAACAACTCTCAGTAAAGTTCAGAGATGACACAGTCAAATCTTCCCTTGACATACATGGAAATTACATTCCTGGGCAATTCAGGGTATGTTTAAAATGTGCAAAAAAAATTTGCGTTCATTTGTTAAATGAAGTTAAACTTCAGGCTCAGATCATTATAAACATGTTTTCTACCCCTGTGAATATCTATTTTACTTTGGTAAAGCCACTGAAATGCAATATACCAGAAATGGGCTGGCTTTTAACAATGGGAATTTATTAGTTTACAAGCTAACAGTTCGGAGGCCATGAAAATGTCCAAATCAAGGCATCATCAAGGCGATACCTTCTCTCTGAAGACAGGCTGCTGGCAACCCAGGACTCCTCTGTCATGTGGCAGGGCACATGGCAGAGGCTGCTGGTCTCTCCCTTCTCTTCCAGGTTTTGTTGCTTCCAGTTTCTGGCTTCACTGGCCTCCTCTCTGTTTCTGTGGCTTTCTCTCTCAGCTTCTGTGTCTTGTTCTCTTGGCCTTCTCTGCGTTTCTCTGAATTCCATCCTCATCGAGTACTGCAGTAAGAGGTTTAAGACCCACCTGGGATATGCCTCCGCTGAAATAACCTAATCACAAGGTCCCACCCACAATAGGTCTACAGGACAGGAAAGGATTAGCTTTAACAACATGATCCTCTGGGGTTCATAAAGCTTCAAGCCATCACCATATCTGATAGGACATTTGAAATTTGTGTGGAGTGAGGGGAATACTTCATTAGGCATACATGTCCCCATACTGCAGACACTATTTCTCTGCTCTCCACCCATGAAAATGCCAGTAGTGGCTTCCCAATCATTATGACAACCCAAAACACCCCAACTGCCCATTTAAAAAATGCTCAGAGGGCAGCACTGCTCCCTTTGAGAAGTCAGCTATAGAGGAAAGAGCACCGACCCGGGAGCTGAAGAGGAGAGGAGTGCCTGCCATGACCCAAGTCACTTTGCTATTCTAGGTCTCATTTCCCTCATCTGAAAAATGTGGAACTTGGCCTCTGTGCTCTCTAAGATGTGTTTGATGATAGGCTGACCATCAACTGTTTTGTTGCTTGCTGGAAAAGCACAGCTGCTAAAAGGAGTGTAGCCATGTCTCCCTCTGCTGGCTGATAACATGTCGCAAATGACAATAAAAGGTTTGTGATCTTTTCACTATAGGTATTGTCATTTTTTAGAATTTATTAGCTACACAAAAAAATGTTGACAATAAAAATAGGTGGCCTGTGTTTGAAATCCTGCTTGCTGTCTCATTGTTTCCAGCTCCTTTATAAACATATATATATAACAACAAAAGCTCTGTCTTCAGGTACCTCTCACCTAAATGCCATGTAGATTCATGTGCGCACAAGAGCAAGTTTCCCATAATGGAAAGCAGAACCAATTTCAAACCAAACTGATACATTGTATGGATTTAGGGCTTGTGGCTGGAATTATTGGCTCATCCTGCCAGATGGCTCCTATGGATAAGTATCTTCAAAGAAGGAATTTTCTGTGGAGTTAAAAGAACTTTCAGAAATATTCAGGAAAGCATTACTCTTCCAATGGCTTAACCAAGAAAAAATCTGTCACATATATCTTAAATAGTTTTGAAATATTAATGTTACCCTAGCTTTAGTCTTTTTACCATAATTTCCTCTCTTCCTTTCATCTAATTATTAGTGTTGTTGTTGTTGTTGTTTGTACTTTTATAAGTTACTTTAATTGCTTTTTGGAATAAAACAGGTCCTGTATTATCTTAAAACTATGTTTAAATTATAGCTAGGCATGCAAGGTAAAAAGAAAGAAAAGGCAGAAAGAACAAGTAGTACTGAAGCGTAGAAGATAAAAAAAAGATACAACTACTAATAGTTTCTGGTTTTAATTCTTTGGTTCATTAGCATTATAACATTAAATAAAACCCACCCACTGTCCTGTCTGTTCTGCACCTGACAGGCCCCTGGCTGCAGGGGACATAACTGGGCTGAGGCCTGGTAGGGGTAGCTGGTTGGCGGGAGGTGGTGGCAGCTCAACGCTCACCTGTCCTCACGCAGGGCGGGGGGTGACTTGGCTAGACCCCTGGCAGTGTGATGGTGTCAGTGGGCTGTGCCTGTCCTAGTTGTTTCCCAAAGACATTCAAGCTGTAATTGCCGAAGGAGCCCCCAAATGGCACCACGCTGGGTGGGGACGTGGGCTCAAATTTCATGTACCCACTTAGATATTTGCAGCCTGGAATTGGGAAATGCACTCCATGTGGCAACCTAAGTGGCTGTAGAATATTCCAGCTTAACAAAAGGCTTCAGAACTGACGTGGGACATGACTCCCAGGGGTGTGGATCTTCCTGGCAACGTGGGACAGAAATCCCAGAATGAGCTGAGATTCAGCATCAAGGGATTGAGAAAAACTCTAGCATGAGCTAAGACCCAGCATCAAGGGATTGAGAAAAGCTTCTCGACCAAAAGGGGGAAGAGTGAAATGAGACAAAGTGTCAATGGCTGAGAGATTCCAAACAGAGTCGAGAGGTTATCCTGGAGGTTATTCTTACGCATTAAGTAGATATCACCTTGTTATCCAAATGTAATGGAGAGGCTGGACGGAACTGCCTGAAAATGTAGAGCTGTGTTCCAGTAGCCATGTTTCTTGAAGAACATTGTATAATGATATAGCTTTCATAATGTGACTGTGTGAGTGTGAAAACCTTGTGTCTCATGCTCCTTTTTTTTTACCTTGTCAACAGATGAGTAGAACATATGGAATAAAAATAAATAATAGGGGGAACAAATGTTAAAATAAATTAAGTTTGAAATGCTAGTGATCAATGAAAGGGAAGGGTAAGGGGTATGGTATGTAAAAATTTTTTTTCTGTTTTTGTTTTATTTTTCTGTTGTCTTTTTATTTCTTTTTCTGAGAGAAATAAATGTTCTGGGAAATGATCATGATGATGAATATGCAACTATGTGATGATATTGTGAAGTGCTGAGTGTATGTGTTGGGAATGTTTGTGTTTCTTTCTTGTAATTTTTTTTTTAATTAATAAAAATTTTTTTTAAAAAGGCTTCAGAACTGGACAGAAGCATGAGACAATCTCTGGTGGGATGCTTTCATGATTGGGTTCTAGTTAATTGCCACATTAACAGTCACTTTTTGCCTACAGGATGGACTGAAAAGGTATACCATTGGCTGGGCCCTGATTCCATGCTACTTCTGCAGCATCTCTAAGAGGGGTGCTTCGGAACTGTACCATTTCCTCAAGAACCTCAAGGAGGCATTCCACAGCAAGTCTGTGTCCCTCCACTGTGACCAGGGCAGCATGGTGACCCAGCATGGCAAACCCCTAATCATGCAGGTGTGTGTCGAGGGCCAGTGTACATGGAGTTCATGTTTAATGACTTGACATGGGACTTCAGCATCCCATAGCACCAAGACTCATCCACTGCAGCATCCTCTCCATGCGTACCCAGGACTTCCAGATGCCACATCAGCTCTCCAAAAACATTACCCAGTATGGCCTGTTCAGTTCCACTCTCTACTACCTCTGACTCTGTGTGACACTCGAGTCCATGCAGGAGCTCATGTCCTGCCACAAGATCCATAGCCTCAGCCCCTGCCACTGCCTCAAGACCTACCTTTTCCAGAGCAGCAGCGCATGGTAGCACAGCTGGCTGGAGACCGCAGCCCAGCAAACAGCATAAATGGAAAATGTCTGGCAGCAGCAGCATGAGCTCAGGGTCGGGGTAGGAGGCAACAATACCAACATCAGCAAGAGCAAGAATTGCCCAGCCAGCACCTTTGCCCTCCCCAGCCATGAGGTGATGGCGGAACCCGCCTGACAGGCAGGCGGTTTAGGGATGAGGTCAAGAGGCTCATCACCCAGCTGGAGAACATTCAGTTTGATGTAGCTACCAGCATTAATGACGAGAGCAGCCCTAACAACTCTCTGGCACTGTGCCAACAGCACCTGGGTCAGCAAGCCTCTGTCTAGCCAAGAAAGCAAATCAGAGAACCCCATGTCCCAGTATCCAGTAAAGGCCCATCATGGCCGCTCAGCACTCTGCCTGCCTGCCCCACCTCACAGCCCCAGGGAGCAGAAGACGGAAGAGACTGATCATCTGAAATGGGCAGCATCCATCCTCCCACTTCAGGGAGGAGCTGGACTCAGTGGGGGCAGGTGCCAGGATTTGCCCTTCAATGGCCCTGGGCTGGGCCAGGCCTCTGCAGAGCCTTCTGGGGGAAGGGGCACTGATACAGATGCCCACATGGATTCTGGGCTTTTTAGAAATGTCCTGAGTACCCCCAGGGCATCTGCTTCATCCTCCCGTCTCCAGGAATTGTCTGTAACTACAGCCCTTAGGGACTTAAAGTTTTGAGGCTTGTTTATGTGCCCCTCCCCCAAGCTCTCCCCGTAAGTGGCAGGTAGTAGAGTGTGTAGCTCTGGACCCCTCTTCCCTTCTGCTACCTGTCCTAGTTCCAAGTTTTTAAAAACTATTAAAGGTTTTTATGTTATTAAAAATGTAAGTTAAAAAACAAACAAACACCACTCATGTTTCCTGCCTTCCCCTAATAAAAGTCCAGTTACCTGCCTACTCCTGGAAGATAAGAATCTAGGGCTCAGGGTCGGGAGTGAGAGTTGGGGTCTGGGAGGTATCCATACTATTTTAGACAGTTTGAGAGCTTCAGACCAAGGAGACCCTTTGCCATCTCTCTGTCATTTTCCTCAGGGATGACCGGAATTAGGGAAGGTAAGCTACGGGGTAGGGGACCACTGATGTCCACAGCCGTAACCCTTTGTGGCAATCCCACACTATTGTATCCGTCTCGGCATCCACCAGGACTCGTAGTGCTTGTGAGTCCCCCTATTCCAGCCCCCAACCTCCTCCTCTCACGCTCTCTCTCACACACACACGTGGGGCAGATATTCTTCGCAAGTCCTTTACTAGAGCAGCTTCTAGGATGGATGGAGGAGCGGCTGGGAGGGTGGAGGCAGGGGGTCGCCTTGTTTGCCACCATGTTTTGTCTTATCTCAGTTGGGAAGGCATAGGATGGGGGAGGAACTCACCCACTCTCTTCTGGTACCTTCTTCCTCCAAGTTCTAAACTGCCTCTCTAGTCCTAATCCACGCTCCATAGCAGGGAAGGAGCCACTGGGGGCGTCTGAGCTCTAAACCCATCAAGTATGTCTCTGTTCCACTACCTGAAATGGAGCCGTCATCTATTAATACCCCCTGCCCTCTACTGTCTCATAGAAGGGAGGAAAAGGCAGCCAGGATCCTTAGCTCCATTGCACAGAGATATAGGGAGGCTCAGGACTCAAGGGGAGGCCAAGGCAGGATTCCATGAGTCTAGACCCAGCTCTGTGGCTTTGCTGCCTTTTCCTGTGGCCAGTCCCCAAAGTGTTAATGTCACCTCTTTCCCAACTATTCCCTTTTGATTCTGGGCTCCTTTCCCTTCCCCCCTGTTGCCTCATTCCAGTTGCCACATTTGGAAGGATATTGTGTCAGGAGCTGAGGGGAAGGGTGGGGAAAATGGAAAACCTACCCCTTTATAATGCCTTTTTTATTGGGACGGAGGAATATTTAAGACATGTATGGTACTGAAGAATAAAGATATCTTTCAGTTAAAAAAAGTACCATTCACTTAAAAAAAATTTTTTTTAGCATGGGCAGGCTCCGGAAATGAACCTAGGTCTCCGGCATGGCAGGCGAGAATTCTGCCACTGAGCCACCATTGCACCGCCCTATATTCAGTTTTATATGCTGGTTTAACAACTTTAGAATGTATTTTTTACTTCCTACTATCAAAGTGATTTATTACATTTGTACTACATGCCCCTAGTTCTCCCTATTAACTTTCCAATGGTTCTCTACTATTTTTCTTTCTTAAATTCTAAATTTTGAAATAATTTCAATCTTACTGGGCAGGTGCAAAAATAACACATACCCCATAAAGAGAACTCCAGCATACCTCCTCACCATACCCAGATTCACCAACTTCAACATTTTCCCACCTTTGCTGTATCATTTTATGTATGTATGTATGTATCTAACTATCTATCCATGTGATCTATCAATTTTCTAAAGATTTGAGAATAGTTGTATACATCATGCTCCTTAAACACTTACTTCCAGGTATATATATATTCTAAGAACAAGGATATTCACATATGTGACCATCTTCATATAGCTATTGTTTAAGAACTATAACATGCGATGTAATGCTTCCTGTCTATATTTCAGTTTTTTTTAATCTCTCTGAATAAGGTATTGAATTTGTCACTGTCTCTTCAGTTGCCCTGGCTACTATTTTTATTATTCCAAGGGACTGCTTTTTTACCTTTAAATATGACATGAAATCATCTATTTCTTCTTGTATAAATGTCAGATTGTATCTATTGATTTTCCTCTATGAAAATCAGTTCTGCCTCCTTCCAATTTTTGCTAGTTGTAGTATTATCTAACTTGGTAAGAATATTTATATACTATTTATCTATTGACATCTAAACTTAAATCTCCTCTTTGCTATAGTTGACCATGTATGATTCTGCCTTAGGGCCTTTGCATTTGCTCTTTGTGGCTCAGTCCCTCAATTTGATTCAGATCTGCTTAGAGGTAAAATGTTCTTTCATGAATTGTAACAAATGTACTGTGCTAATGCAAGTTAATAATAGGGTGGTATATGGGAACTTCGTATTTTATGCATCACTTTTCTGTTAACCTACAATTTCTCTAATGAAAAAAGTCTGTGAAATATGCAAATATTATTATTATGGAATCAAGTAGTATATCAGTTCCAGTAAAAAGGAAAGTATATCCTTCTGTCATCGACATTTTGGCAATTAAATAAGAAAGTTCCAAATATTAATGCCTACTATATCCTCTTATTTCTAATATCATTTATTGTGTTGTGTTATACTTCAATTTCTAGCTGGTATTCCCTTGCCATTTTCATTTTTGGATTTATTTTTATTTTGCTAGAGAACCTGCTCAACAAATTTTCCCATAGCAGATGAATAATCTTCTTAGTATCTATATATCAGAAAATATCTTTGTTTTGTCTATATATTTGATTGATGCCTTAGCTAAGTTTAAAACTTTAATTTTAACACTTTTCTGTGATGTCATTGCTCTGTTTTCCTGCATTTGGTGGTGAAAACCCTAAATTCAGTCTGATATGGGATCCTTTGCCATTGCTGGCTTTTCACCTCCCTTTCTGTAAGATTTTTTGATTTCTAAAGTTTCACCAGAATGTGCTTAAATGTGGATGCTTTAAATTAGTCCTTTTAGATACTTGGTGAGTCCTATTTTTCTTCAGTGAGAGGAAATTTTCATCTGTTTATTTATTTCTCCACTCTACTTATTCTGTTGTCTCCTAGAGCACCTTACATTGAACTATCCTCCACCTCTGTCCTTTCAATTTATGTTCTGAGACACTTCCTCTACTTTATCCTCCAGATTACTTGGTTTTTATCTAATCTACCTTATTATACTTCCAACTCATTATCTTATTTTGGCAATCACTCTTTTCACTGTCTGATTAGTCCCCTTTCATTGCAGGCTTACTGTTTTATAGATGCACTATAGTATACTAATTAGAACTATTTGAAAAGCTCTTCTGTCTTCCAGAACTGTCTTTGTTTCCTGTGGACATTGTTCATCTTGGTCCTTCTCTTCCACGCTGCTGCCTTTCCTCATGTTTAGTGAGCCCTGACACAAGGACATTCCATTTCTGCAGAGGAGTAAAGTCCTGCATTGGTTAGTCTAGGCCATGGTGGATATGCGTTTCTTTAGTAAAGTTTTCTGTTCCCTGAGAGGAGAGCCTCCTAGCATACCTCACTAAAGCATGAGTAGGTGAGGAGCCAGAAGACAGCTGGGGAACCCCACTATTGCTAAATTTTGAGAAGGTTGTACCTTGGATGGAATGGGTTTAGAATGTTTCTCTCCTAGGTAGAGTCCCCTCCCCTCCTCCGCACCTATTCTGGTTAGAGTTCTGAAGTCCACTCAGTTCTGCTCTTCTTTACACAGGCATGAAGCACTTCAGTGGGTTCCCTCCTTAGGACGCCTGCCAACTTTTCTTTAGAGAACTGTTCACTGGCTTTATCTCAATAGCAAAAGAACTTGGAACAGTGCCTAGTACTTTGCACCATGCTCAATAAATATTTGTTGAATAGATAAATGATGATGAGAGGGGGAGGGGACCAACTGTCCCTGCATTTCCAAGCCTGCTTCTTTAAGGAATTACCCTCAAGATGGCTCCCTGGCCCAACCCTGCTCTTTGTAGGGCTTGCCAATGGCCAAGATTTCCTTCATTATATCTGATGTGTTGTGCTAACTGCAATTTCCTCCTCTCTCTCCATGAATATGAGCGCACTTATACACTCTCTTCTATAATTCCATAATTTCAATGATATCTTGAGAAGGAAAGAAGATAGATACAGGTATTCAGTCTGCCACCTTAAACCAGAAATATATCTTAAGATGTAGCTACAAAAAAATTAGTGTTCTAAAACATTTATTGAACCCTAACAAGTCAGAAGGTTGAAAAGATTAGTATAGAGTTTTCTTTTTATATGTTGATATTTTATTTGGAAATTAGGAAAATAATGATATAAATTAATTGAATATTTGCTAAAAAATTCAGAAGGAAATGAGTTAAAGATTTTTTAGCCTATGTTTTATTAGGATCATGAAAATTTAATATAGTATCCAGTTAATATTTATTGAAGAAAATGAGTGATTATGAATAGCAGATGAAATGTCAAGATAACTAAGGGAAAATAGTTTTGTCCATTGAATATAGCTTCATTTGAAATAAATTTGGCTTTTAAAGAAAAAAAGGGTATATATGAAATGGAAAAAGTAACGATATTGTATTATATAAACATTTTACCCACATTAAAAATGGACATGCAAAGGATTTGAATAGACATTTCTCCAAAGCAGATATGCAAATGACCAATAAGCACAGGAAAAGATGTTCAATATCATTAACCATTAGGGAAATACAAATCAAAACCACGGTGAGATACCACTTCATACACATTGGAATGTCTATTAAAAAAAAAAGCAACCAAAAAAAAACCCCACCCCAGAAAATAACAAGTGTTGACATGGATATGTAGAAATTAGAACCCTTACACATTGTTGGCAGGGCTGTAAAATGGTGTAGCCACAGTGGAATAACAATCTGATGGTTCCTCAAAAAGTTAAACATACAATTACCATATGATAGCAAGTCTACTCCTAGATGAATACCCCAAAGAACTGAAAGCAGGGACTGAAGCAGTTACTCATACACTTATGTACATAGCAGTGCTATCACAATAACCAAAGCTGAAAACGGCCTATTTGGGCTGTCCGTTAAAAAATGAATGGAGAGACAAAAATATATTTTATATGCACAATGGGATATTATATTCCACTCACATAAAATATCTAGAATAGGCAAATTCATAAAGATATAAAATAGATTAGAGGTTACCAGAGGCTGGGGTGGGCAGTTATTCTTTGATGGGTACCTAGTATCTGTTTGGGGTGATAAAAAAGTTTTAGACATAGACAGTAGTGATTGTAGCACAGCATTGTACATGTAATTCACACCAATGACCTGTACATTTAAAAATGGTAAATATGGCAATGTTTATGTTATATGCATTTTACTGCGGTAAAAATAAAAGACACAGGTATAAGTTAAAAGGAATGATAATACCATGCTAATATTAATCAAAAGAGAGATGGAATAGCCATATTAATTTCAGGCAAAGCAGATTTTGGAACAAGGGAAATTATCAGGAATGAAGAGGGGTGCTGAATAATAATAAAGGAGAAATTCTTCAAGAAGACCTAACAATCCTAAACATGTCTGTACTTAACACCAGGGCATCAAAACACATGAGGCAAAAACTAATAGAACTGCAAGGAGAAATAGACAAATCCACAATCATAGTCGGTAACTTCAACAGTTCTTTTAGTAGTTGATGGACTCAGAAGGCACAAAATCATTATGGATATAGTTGAACTAAAACTAAAAATCAATCAACCTAATCTAACTGACTTTTATAGAATACTTCATCCAACAAGAGCAGAACACATATTCTTCTCAAGCTCACACTGAATAGTGATGAAGAGAGACCATATTCTGGGCCTTAAAACACACTTGGACATTTCAAAGAAAAAAAGAAAACAAAGCAGAAATTGCAAAGAGTCTTGTTGGGAAGATAGTGGAGCAGGGAGCATCAGGACTCAGTCCTTCCACCAGCGCAACTATTAAACATGCAGGAACTGTGTGAATCATCTATTTTGAAACTTCAGAGGCCAGAAGACTGTACAGCACCTAGGGAAGAGCAGTAGCAAGAGGCTGATAAATCATGGTAAAGAAAAGTAAACTGCTCTCTCTGCACTGCGGCGACCAGTGCCCAAGCCCTCACTCTTGCAGTGGGACTCTGGAGTTCAGCCCCTGGCTAGCTGCTGGTGACATCAATCCTCTCCATTAAGAACAGGGGTAGGCATGGCTAATAACTCATCATGGCTTTTGATTTGCAAATTTGTACAATGGGAAACCAGCTCTGAGGGTGGCCAGTGTTTCAACCTGTTCCGGAAAGGTGTGGTGGCAATGGAAGACACTTAAAGATACACTGCTTCCTCAGGGATGTAGGGGACAGTTAGTTAAAGGGTTCAATTTACAGGGCAGGCCAAGAGAGCTCAACTTTGGAGCGACACTGGAGAAGCTCTTGGCAACCCTCCTGATCCCCTCTCCAGGGCATTTTGCAGCTGGGATGCAACCCTTTCATGGGTCCCTGCCCCTGTTTTGGCTGGGAGAGACTCACATGGCAAAATCCTCTCCATTGTGCCCTTCTCCCAGAATTTGCTCTCCAAGCAAAAGCAGTGTGTGACAACAAAAAGAGTATAAAAAATTACAGAGGCAGACAGTCTGGTATAAAGGCATGCCAGTTTCAAACACCTGCGAGAAGGAGGTCTGTCTCCTGGGAAACAGAGGCAAGATGCAAACTTCTGTTTACAGGGGAAATAACTGACAAGGAAAAGCCCAGGTAAGACTGAGGCTCAGAAAGGCAGGGAAAACTCTGCACACTCCATTCACCTTGGGCAGATTTTTCTGATAGGACAAGTGAAGCTCAAGAAAATCTTTGTCTTATTACCAGCCGGTTACAAAACCAAGAAACAAACATCTCAGGGAACAAATCACAGAGTTAACATTTTATAATGTTAAAATGTACCATGTGCAACAAAAGAGTACAAGACAAACAAATAAATAGGAAATGATGGTCCATCGAAAGAAGAGGATAAAATACAGAAAACATCACTGAAGAAGACCAGCATGTGGACATACCAAACAAATCCTTTAAAAAAATATCTTAAGGGAGAGTGCCCAGATGGCAGATTAGCGAGGTGTGGGATTTAGTTCATCCTCCAGAACATCTACTAAATAGCCAGAAACAGTACAGAACAACTGCTGGGGCCACGTCAGTGACCGGACACACAGCGTACCCCAGTCTGGACCAGCTGGACCGGCTGCGAGCCGCCCCCCTTCCCAACCGTGAGTTCCCCAAGCTGCCGCGGCCAGAGCCCCTGCCCCACGGGCTGCTTCCCAGAGGGGAAAGGAAAGAGACTTTACCAGCAGCAGGGGCTGAGAGCAACTAAGCTTCAATTGTGGAATTAATTCACAAATTCTGACTAAAAAATAGGCCCCCAGCTCAGCTGAACCTCCTCAAAGCGGAGGTTGCTGATTTTTGCCCCAGCGATGAGGGGGCAGGGCTGACGGAAAAAGAAAAAAGAAAAAAAGAAAAAGTGGTTTTTTTGGATCGGATAGCATATAATACTTGAAAGGGTGTGGGCCTTGAAGGAAAGGAGGGGGCACATTGGACCTGAAGGTACAGAAAACAACATACCAACTTATGCTCTTGATTGGCAAACCTGAGGAATGGGAACCTGCTCTGAGAAGGATTTTTCTTTTTCTTTTCTTTTTGTGGCTGTGTTACTACAAAGGCTGAAGTGCCTTTGGATACAGTGGCAGGGCTTCTCAGGCTGCAACTGTCCCAGGCAGAGGCAGAAACAAGCTTGTTTGAGAGCTTGTCTGGAGCCTGTGCTTTCCTCAGGAGAGAGGTGGGGCCCAGCTCAGGTAGATTCCCTCTCTCAAGGAATTCAGACCCCAGGGTTTGGAAATTTGAAACTATTAAAGCCAGTCTACAACCTTTCCTCTGTCTCCACCATGCCCCCAGCAGGGAGAGTCTGCTGGAGTTAAAGATACCACATCACCTTATCCGGGGCGGGGGACCCACAGGCAGAAAGCGCCATATACTAGGCAGGATAAGAAAAACACAAGAGTCCAGAGACTTCACATGAAAGTCTTTCAACCTGCTGGGTCTCACCCTCAGGGGAAACTGATGCAGGTGACTCCTTCTTCCTGATAGGAGGCCAGCTTGGTCTGGGAAAATCCGGCTGGGGTCTATAATACCTAAGTAGACCCTCCTAAGGGTAGGAGGGGGTGGAGGCACCATACAGGCAGGGCAAGAAACAAGAAAACAAGAACTGAAAAATTCTGCTCTGTTAAACAAAACTAAGCTAGTGGTCCTGAATAAGCTGAACTGAATGTCAAAGAACAGATAGACAACAAAGGCATCCACCAAGAAAATCCCAGGTAAAAGAAGTGAAAACAATCAAAGGATTAACTAATGGGTAATTAAATGCCTAGAAACCAGCAAAAAATAACAAATCACACTAGGAAAATTGAAGATGTGGCCCAGTCAAAGGAACAAACCAACAATTCAAATGACATACAGGAGCTGAAACAATTAATTCAGAATGTACGAACAGATATGGAAAACCTCATCAAAAACCAAATCAATGAATTGAGGGAGGATATAAAGAAGGCAAGGAAAGAACAAAAAGAAGAAATCGAAAGTCTGAAAAAGCAAATCACAGAACTTATGGGAATGAAAGGCACAGTAGAAGAGATGAAGAAAACAATGGAAACCTACAATGTCAGATTTCAAGAGGCAGAAGATAGGATTAGTGAACTGGAGGATGGAACATCTGAAATCCAAGAAGAAAAAGAAAATATAGGGAAAAGAATAGAAAAATATGAGCAGGGACTCAGGGAATTGAATGACAACATGAAGTGCATGAATATATGTGTGGTGGGTGTTCCAGAAGGAGAAGAGAAGGGAAAAGGAGGAGAAAAACCAATAGAGAAAATTATCACTGAAAATTTCCATACTCTTATGAAAGACTTAAAATTACAGATCCAAGAAGCACAGCATACCCCAAAGAGAATAGATCCAAATAGATGTACTCCAAGACACTTACTAATCAGAATGTCAGATGTCAAAGAGAAACAGAGAATCCTGAAAGCAGCAAGTGAAAAGCAATCTATCACATACAAGGGAAGAACAATAAGACTATGCATAGATTTCTCAGCAGAAACCATGGGGGCAAGAAGACAGTGGGATGATATATTTAAATTACTAAAAGAGAAAAACTACCAACCAAGAATTCTGTATCCAGCAAAGTTATCCTTCAAAAATGAGGGAGAAATTAAGACATTTTCAGACAAAAAAATCACTGAGAGAATTAGTGACCAAGAGACCGCCCCTGCAAGAAATACTAAAGGGAGCACAAGAGGCAGATATGAAGACAGGAGAGGTGTGTGGAGAAGAGTGTAGAAATGAAGATTATCAGTAAAGCTAAAAGGAAGAAAAATTAGATATGACATATAAAATCCAAAAGGCAAAATGGTAGAAGAAAGTACTATTTGTACAGTAATAACACTAAATGTTAATGGATTAAACTCCCCAATCAAAAGACATAGACTGGCAGAATGGATTAAAAAACAGGACCCATCTATATGCTGTCTACAAGAAATGCATCTTAGACTGAAGGATAAACATATGTTGAAAGTGAAGGTTGGGAAAAGATATTTCATGCAAATAACAATCAGAAAAGAGCAGGAGTAGCTATACTAATATCCAACAAATTAGACTTCAAATATAAAACAGTTAAAAGAGACAAAGACGAACACTATGCATTAATAAAAGGAACAATTCAACAAGAAAACATAACAATCATAAATATTTATGCACCGAGCCAGAGTGCTCCAAAATACATGCGGCAAATACTGAAAACTCTGAAAAGAGAAATAGACACATCTACCATAATAGATGGAGACTTCAATTCCCCACTCTCATCAATGGACAGAACATCTAGACAGATGATCAAAAAAGAAACAGAGAATTTGAATAATACAATAAATGAGCAAGACTTAACAGACATTTATAGAACATTACACCCCACAACAGCAGAATACACCTTTTTCTCAAGTGCTCATGGATCATTCTCAAGGAAAGATCATATGCTAGGTCACAAAGCAAGTCTCAATTAATTTTAAAAGATTCAAATCATACAAAACACTTTCTCAGATCATAAAGGAATGAAATTGGAAATCAATAATAGGCAGAGTGCCAGAAAATTCACAAATATGTGGAGGCTCAACAACACACTCTTAAACAACCAGTGGGTCAAGGAAGAAATTAGAAGAGAAATCAGTAAATATCTCGAGGCAAATGAAAATGAAAACACAACGTATCAAAATTTATGGGATGCATTGTTAGTCAAGATGTAATGGAGAGGCTGGAGGGAACTGCCTGAAAATGTAGAGCTGTGTTCCAGTAGCCATGTTTCTTGAAGATGATTGTATAATGATATAGCTTTCACAATGTGACTGTGTGATTGTGAAAACCTTGTGTCTGATGCTCCTTTTATCTACCTTATCAACAGACGATTAAAACATAGGAAATAAAAATAAATAATAGGGGGAACAAATGTTAAAATAAATTTAGATTGAAATGCTAGTGATCAATGAAAGGGAGAGGTAAGGGGTATGGTATGTATGAATTTTTTTCTGTTGTCTTTTTATTTCTTTTTCTGAATTGACACAAATATTCTAAGAAATGATCTTGATGATGAATATGCAACTATGTGATGATATGGTGAATTACTGATTATATATGTAGAATGGAATGATCAAAAGTTAAGAATTTTGTATTTGTTGTTATTTTTTTAAAAATTTAAAAATTAATAATAAAAAAATTACATGCCAAAACAAAACAAAACAAACAAACAAACAAAAATTTATGGGATGCAGCAAAGGCAGTGCTAAGAGAGAAATGTATTGCCCTAAATGCCTATATCAAAAAAGAAGAAAGGGCAAATATTGTGGAATTAACTGTCCACTTGGAAGAAGTAGAGAAAGAACTGCAAACTAACTCCAAAGCAAGCAAAAGGAAAGAAATAATGAAGATTAGAGCAGAAATAAATGAAACTGAGAACATGAAAACAATTGAGAAAAACAACAAAACCAGAAGTTGGTTCAATGGGAAATTCAATAAGATTGATAGACCCTTAGCAAAGTTGACAAAAAGCAAAGGGAAGGCAGTGGAAGGCAGTTTGGCAGTTCCTCAGGAAGCTAAATATAGAATTGCCATATGACCCGGCAATACCATTGTTAGGTATCTACTCAGAGGACATGAGGGCAAGGACACAAATGGACATTTGCACACCAATTATTATAGCAGCATTATTTACAAGTGCAAAGAGATGGAAACAGACCAAATATCCATCAACAGAAGAGTGACTAAACAAACTGTGGCATATACATATGATGGAATATTATGCAGCCGTGAGACAGAATAAAGTTATAAAGTATGAAACAACATGGATGGAACTTAATGACATTACGCTGAGTGAGATTAGCCAGAAACAAAAGGACAAATACTGCATGGTCTCACTGATAGGAGCTAACATTAATGAATGAACTTGGATAATTTCAGTTAAGAACAGAGGTCATCAGGAGATAGAAATAGGGTAGATATTGGGTAATTGGAGCACAAGGGATACAGATTGTGCAACAGGACTGATTGTAAAACTCAGAAATGGACAGCGCAATACTACCTAACTGTAATACAATTATGTTAGAACACTAAATGAATCTGAATGTGAGAATGATAGAAGGAGGAGGGCTGGGGGCACAAATAAAATCAGAAAGAAAGATATAAGATAAAGACTGAGATGGTATAATCTAGGAATGCCTAGAATGTATAATGATAGTGACTAAATGTACAAATTAAAAAAATGTTTTTGCATGAGGAAGAACATAGGAATGTCATTACTGCAGGGTGTTGAAAATAGATAGCAATTAATATTTTGGAATTTTAACTTATGTGTGAGACTAAAGCAAAAATGTTTATTTGGTGCAAAATTTATATTTTGACTAGTGTATTTCCTAATATAACTTATGTAGGCAGCTTAATTGAACACCATAAGTGCATGGGACCTTGGGTAGGGCATGAGATTTTGTTGGTTTGTCCAGAGTGATGCCCTGATAGATCCCAGACTGATATGAAAAGTTAATAAAAAAGTATTTGCAAAGTCCCCTTTGGGGATAGGTGAGAAAGGGGGAAAATTCAACTTCCCCAAGCTGAATTCTTGATATTCTCAAAAGCAGTGGGGACAACCAAAGCAATAGGCTGAGCCCCCAATCTTAGGGTTTGTTCATATGAAACTTAACCCCACAAAGGACAGGTCAAGCCTACTTAAAATTAGGTCTAAGAGTCACCCCCAAGAGAACCTCTTTTGCTGCTCAGATGTGACCTCTCTCTCTCCAGCCAACACAACAAGCAAACTCACTGCCCTTCCCCTCTCTATGTGGGATATGACTCCCAGGGGTGTGGACCTTCCTGGCAACATGGGACAGAAATCCTGGAATGAGCTGAGACTCAGCATCAAGTGATTGAGAAAACTTTCTCGACCAAAAGGGGGAAAAGTGAGATGAGACAAAATAAAGTGTTAATGGCTGAGAGATTCCAAACAGTGGAGAGGTTATCCTGGAGGTCATTCTTATGCATTAAATAGATATCATCTTGTTAGTCAAGATGTAATGGAGAGGCTGAAGGGAACTGCCTGAAAATGTAGCCTTCCAGTAGCCATGTTTCCTGAACATGATTGTATAATGATATACCTTTCACAGTGTGACTGTGTGATTGTGAAAGCCTTGTGTCTGATGCTCCTTTTATCTACCTTATCAACACATGAGTAAAACAAACAGAATAAACATAAATAATAGGGGGAACAAATGTTAAAATAAATTTAGATTGAAGTGCTGGTGATCAATGGGGGGGTGGGTAAGGGGTATGGTATGCATGAATTTTTTTCTGTTGTCTTTTTATTTCTTTCTGAATTGATGCAAATGTTCTAAGAAATGAGCATGTTGATGAATATGCAACTATGTGATGATATTATGAATTACTGATTATATATGTAGACCAGAATGATCATAATAAAAATAAATAAGTAAATAAATAATAATAACAATTAGGGAAAAATATCTTTAAAATTATCAAAGAGATGAAGGAAAATACAGAGAAAGAACTAAAGGATATCAGGAAAAAAATAAATGAGCAATAGCAATATGAGAGTATTAGGAAAGAGACAGAACTTTTAAAAAGGAACCAAACAGAATAACTGGAGTTGAAGATTATGATAACTGAAATGAAGAATTTCTAGGGGGGTTTTAACAGCAGATTGGAACTGGCAACAAAATAATCACTGAGCTGTTAAGATAAGAGATGGAAGGGAGTCAGGCTGAGGAACAGAGAGAAAAAAGAAATACTAAAAGTGGAACTAGCAATACTGACAGATTTGAAGGGAGAATTTGACAGTTATACATCAATAGTAGCAGACTTTAACACTCCACTCTCAATAACGGATAGAACATCTAGTCAGAAGATCAGTAAGGAAGGGCAGGATCTCAATGATACTCTAAACCAACTAGACCTGACAGATATATACAGAACATTTCACCCAACAAAAACAGAATATATTCTTCTCAAGTGTACGTGGATCATTCTCAAGTCTCAATATATTAAAAAATGTTGAAAGCATATGAATGCCTATTGTCCAACCATAATGGAATGAAGCTAGAAATCAATAAGAGGGAGAAATGGACAACTCACAAATATGTGAAAATTAAACAATATAGCCTTAAAGAACCAATGGGTTAAAGAGGAAATCAGAAGCACAATTAGGAAATATCCTTGAGGAGAATGAAAGTACAACTTACCAAGAACTTAATGGATGCAGCAAAAGGAGTGCTGAGAGAGAAATTTATAGCTCTAAGTGCTTACATTTAAAAGGACTTCAGGTTCTGGGAAGATGGCAGAATAGGCTAGATGAGTTCACCGCTGCTCTAAGGAACAGCTAGAGAAGGGATGGGATTCCAAATGAAGCCGACTGAGACAGTGATTCCAGGGTATAAATTGCCTGGGAAAGTGTTCTTGCACCACATAAGGTGGCCCTGGTTGCAAAAGTTGAGGAACTGAGAAGCAGAGAACCAGACCATCTGGCTGGTGCAAACAGCCTAACCCAGAAGCCTGGAGCCCTCAGGAGTGCACGGATGGGGAGATGGGGAATAGAAAGTAAGCCAAGCCACACTCCTTGGACTTGCTACCCTCAGCAATGCAGCCCTGCAATCCACAACGTACCACAAATAGCAGGTACCTGAACCTGTCACCTGCCCCACCTCCCCGTGCTCCAAGCGCCCCCACCCCACCAAGCCCTCACCCCGACAGAGCCCTCGCACGTGTACCCGCCCCACGACCCCACCCAAAAAGCGCTCAGGCCTGCCCCAGCATAACCCACCTCTCCTGCAGAAGAGCAGTCTTGCCCCGTCCCTCCTGGCATTGCCTCCTTGTCCCTGCCCCTGCAGTGCTTACCTCTATACCCAGGCTACACCTGCCCTGAGCCCATACAGTTGTGGAACCCCGCCCAGTCCCCCCCCCCCACCAGCTCTATGCACATGTACACCATTTTACAGCCCTCCCAGAACTGCGCATGACCTGGGCTCCCAGTCACTCCCCTTAGCTCTGGGCAAGCGCTGACCTGCAACCGGGCCACATCCACCCCCAGCCCAGGAAAGCACCGACCCACTGCCCTGAGCTCTGCACATGAACACAAAGGGCCCTACACCCTAGACCAACACACACCAGGGCCCCAGCCCCAGACATGTGCACCTGCACAGCCATATCCTTCCTGCTGCTGGGTGCCCATGCACACAGGCACCAGGGAAGCATCTCCAACCCTCACCTATATATACCTGTGCTGCAATGCTTCACCACACTGTTATGCCTCTCCCTGTACCCTGCATTCTGCTCCACATCCATCTAGCAAATACAAGCCTTTAGACTACTGAAGGAAATCAACTTCCAAAGTAAACCAGTCAGGATATTTACATGCTGCAAAGACCACAGAAGATCACTAAGCATATTATGATGCAGACAGACAAGCCCAGCCTAACCACCAAATTAAAACACAAGAGGAAACACAGACACTGGAACAAGTAATCAGAGATGTTCATATAACTCTACTAGGTAAAACAAATGGAATGGCTAATGACATAAAGGAGATCAAGAAGACACTAGAAGGGCATAAAGAAGAATTAGAAAGAATAAATAGAAAAATAGCAGATATCACAGCTATTAAAGATGCTGTAGACCAAATAAAAAACATACTAGAGACACACAACAGCAGATTTGAAGAGGCAGAAGAAAGAATAAGTGAACTAGAGGACAGGAAACTGATTTCGAACACTCAAAACAGCAAATGGCAAAAAAGATGGAAAAATTTGAATTGGATATCAGGGAAATGATGGACAAAACAAAGTGCACAAATATAAGAATCATTGGTGTCCCAGAAGGAGAAGAGAAGAGTAAACGGCTAGGAAGATTACTTGAGGATATAATGGGGGAAAACTTCCCAACCCTTATAAAGGACATAAATATGCAAGTCAAAGAATCTCAAAGAACTCCAGATAGAATAAATCCAAATAGGCCTTCCCCAAGACACATACTAACCAATCTGTCAAATGTTGAAGAGAAGCAGAAAATCCTGTAAGCGGCAAGAGAAAAACAATCTACTACATTCAAGGGAAATCACATAAGACTGAGTTCAGACTACTCAACTGGCACCATGAAGACAAGAAGGCAGTGGTATGATATATTTAAGATCCTGCAAGAGAAAGACTTCCAGCCAAGAATTCTGTACCTAGCCAAATTGTCTTTCAAAACTGAAGGAGAGATTAAAATTTTCACAGACAAACAAATCCTAAAAAAGTCTGGCAACAAGAGACCAGTCTACAAGAAATACTAAAAGTAGTTCCATCAGTTGAAAAAAAAAAAAAAGACAGGAGAAGAGGTCTGAAGGAGGTCACAGAATTGATGAGTACCAGTAAGGGTAACTTAAAGAATAAAAAGAGAAAGAGGGAAAAGAATATATAGATCTAACAAGTAATATCCAAAAGATAAGATGGTGGATTCAAGAAACACCTTTTCAGTAATAACTTTGAATTTAATGGACTAAACTTACCAATTAAAAGATACAGATTGGCAGAATAGATTAAGAAGTATAATCCAAGTATATGCTGCTTACAAGAGACTCATTTTAAGACACAAGGATACAAATAGATTGAAAGTGAAAGGATGGAAAAAGATTTTCCACACAAGTTGTAACCAAAAGAAAGCAGGAGTAGTTATCCCATTATCAGACAAAATAGACTTTAAATGTAAAGACATCATAAGAGACAAAGAAGGATGCTATACAGTAATAAAAGGGACAATTCACCAAGAAGAAATAATCATAAATGTTTATGCTCCCAATCAAGGAGCTCCAAAGTACATGAGACAAACATTGGCAAAACTTAAGGGAGTGACAGATGTTTCAACAATAATGGTAGGAGACTTCAATACACCATTTTTCTCTATAGATAGAACAACCGGACAGAGGATCAACAAGAAAATAGAGAAGTTAAACAACTTGATACATGGATTAGACCTAACAGACATGTATAAGTCATTACACCCCAAAACACCAGGATATAAATTCTTTGCTACTGCTCATGGCACATTTTCCAGGATAGATCATACGCTGGGGCACAAAACAGGTCTTTATAAATTTAAAAACACTGAAATCATTCAAAGTACCTTCTGTGATCACAATGGAATGAAGCTGGATATCAAAAACCACCAAAGAATGAGAACATTCACAAATATATGGAGATTAAATAACACACTCTTAAACAACCAGGGGGTCAAAGAAGAAATTGCTAGAGAAATCAGTAGCTATCTGGAGATGAATGAAAATAAGAATACAACATATCAGAACTTATAGGATACATCAAAGGCTGTGCTGAGAGGGAAATTTATTGCCCTAAGTGCCTATATTAAAAGACAAGAAAAAGCAAAAATTGAGGACATAACTGCTCAATGGAGGAACTTGAGAAAGAACAGCAAACTAACCTCAAAGCAAATAGAAGAAAAGAAATAACAAAGATTGAAGTAGAGTTAAATGAATGGAAGAACACAGGAACAACAGAAAGATTCAATGAAACCAATTGTTGGTTCTTTGAGAAAATCAATAAAATTGATAGGCCACTGTTCTAGTTTGCTAACTGCTGGAACACAATATACCAGAAACAGAACAGTTTTTAGAAAGAGGAATTTAATAAGTTGCAATTTAATAGTTTTTAGGCCATGGAAATGTCTCAATTAAAGCAATGTCCAATCTAAGGCATCCAGGGAAAGATGCCTTGATTCAAGAAGGCCAAGAAGTTCAGGGTTTCTCTCTCAAGTGGAGAGGCACATGGTGAACACAGCGTCATCTGCTAGCTTTCTCTCTTGGCTTTTTCCTCTCCAGGAGGCATGTTCCTTCTTCATCTTCAAAGGTCACTGGCTGGTGTACTCTCTGCTTCTTGTGGCTATGTCATTCTCCTCTCTCAGAATCTCCCACATTCTCCAAAATATTTCCTCTTTTATAGGATTCCAGTAAACTAATCAAGACCCACTCGAATGGGTAGAGACACATCTTAATCCAACCCAGCTTAACAACCACTCTTGAATGAGTCACATCTCCAGGGAGATGATCTAATTACAGTTTCAAACATGCAATACTGAATAGGGATTAGAAGAAGCAGCTGCTATTACAAAATGGAATTAGGATTAAAACATGGCTTTTCTAGGGTACATACACCCTTTTAAACTGGCACAGCCACTAGCAAGACTTAAAAAGAAAAAAATAGAGGATGCAAATAAACAAAATCAGAAATGAGAAAGGGTGCATTACCACAGACCCTAAATAAATAAAAGAAATCATAAGAGGATACTATGAACCATTATATGCTAACAAATTAGACAACTTAGATGAAATGGAGAAATTCCTGGAAACACACAAGCTACACTGACCCAGGAAGAATTAGAAGATAACCACAAACCAATTACAAGTAAAGAAATTCAATCAGTCATCAAAAATCTTCCCACCAAGAAAAGCCCAGGGCCAGATGGCTTCACAGGGGAATTTTATCAAACATTCCAAAAAGAACTAACACCAATCCTGCTCAAACTTTTCAAAAAAATTGCGGAAAAAGGAACACTACCTAACTCATTTTATGAAGGTAACATTATTTTTATACCAAAACCAGGTAAAGATGCTATAAGAAAGGAACACTATAGGCAAATCTCCCTAAAGAACATAGATGCAAAAATTCTCAACAAAATACTAATAACAAATTGAATCCAACAACACATTAAAAGAATTATACCCCATGACCAAGAGGGGTTTATACCAGAAATGTAAGGATGGTTCAACACAAGACAATCAATGTAATACACCACATTCACAAATCAAAAGGGAAAAAAAAACACATTATTGTCTCGATTGATGCTGAAAAGGCATTCAACAAAATTCAACATCCTTTTGGATAAAAACACTTCAAAAGATAGGAATCAAAGATAACTTCCTCAACATGATAAAGGGCATATATGAAAAACCAAAAGCCAGCATCAACTCAATGGAGAAAGACCGAGAGCTTTCCCCTAAGATCAGGAACAAGACAAGGATGCCCTCTGTCACCACTATTATTCAACATTGTAATAGAAATTCTAGCTAGAGCAATCATGCAGGACAAAGAAATAAAAGGCATCCAAATTGGAAAGGAAGAAGCAAAACTTTCATTATTTGCAGATAACATGATACTACATTGGAAAATTCAGAGAAATCTCCAACAAAGTTACTTGATCTAACAAACAAATTCAGCAAGGTGGTGGGATATAAAATTAATGTGCAAAAACCAGTACCGTTTCTAAACACAAGCAAAAACCTAACTGAAGAGTCATGTAAGGAAAAAATTCCATTCAAAATAACAACTAAAAGAAACAAATACTTAGGAATAAACTTAACTAGGGAGACAAAGGACTTGTACACAGAAAACTACATAACATTGCTAAAAGAAATCAAAGAAGATCTAAACAGATGGAAAGACATTTCCTGCTCATGGATAGGAAGGTTAAATATAGTTAAGATGTCAATTCTACCCAAGTTGATCTACAGATTCAATGCAGTACCAATCAAAATTCCAACAACCTATTTTGAAGACTTGGAAAAGCTAGTTAGCAAACTCATCTTGAAGGGAAAGAGAACCTGAATAGCTAAAAGCATCCTTAAAAAGAACAAAAAAGTTGGAGGATTAACACATCCTGATTTTAAAACTTATTATAAAGCTACAGTGGTCAAGGATAGGGCAAACCTACTTAAAATTAGGCCTAAGAGTCACCCCCAAGAGAACCTCTTTTGTTGCTCAGATGTGGCCTCTCTCTCCAGCCAACACAGCAAGCAGACTCACCACCCTCCCCCTGTCTACATGGGACATGAATCCCAGGGGTGTGGATCTTCATGGCAACGTGGGACAGAAATCCTAGAATGAGCTGATACTCAGCATCAAGGGATTGAGAAAGCCTTCTAGAACAAAACATGGAAGAGTGAAATGAGACAAAGTGTCAATGGCTGAGAGATTCCAGAGTCGAGAGGTTATCCTGGAGGTTATTCTTACACATTAAGTGGATATCACCTTGTTATTCAAGAGGTAATAGAGAGGCTGGAGGGAACTGCCTGAAAATATAGAGCTGCGTTCCTGTAGCCATGTTTCTTTCTTTCTTTTTAAAATTTATTTATTAATGAAAAAATTAACAACCAAATAAAACATATATAATCAGTAATTCACATCATCACTTAGTTGCATATTCATCATTTCTTAGAACATTTGCATTAATTCAGAAAAAGAAATAAAAAGACAATAGAAAAAGAAATAAAATGAACACAGAAATGAAAAAAAAAAGATTATACCTACCATAGCCCTTACCCCTCACTTTCATTGATCACTAGCATTTCAAACTACATTTATTTTAGCATTTGTTCCCCCTATTATTTATTTTTATTCCATATGTTCTACTCGTTTGCTGACAAGGTAGATAAAAGGAGCATCAGACACAAGGTTTTCACAATCACACAGTCACATTGTGAAAGCTATATCATTATTCAATCATCCTCAAGAAACATGGCTACTGGAACATAGCTCTACATTTTCAGGCAGTTCCCTCCAGCCTCTCCATTACATCTTGAATAACAAGATGATATCTACTTAATGCATAAGAATAACCTCTAGGACAACCTCTCGACTCTGTTTGGAATCTCTCAGCCATTGACACTTTGTCTCCTTTCACTCTTCCCCCTTTTGGTCGAGAAGGTTTTCTCAATCCATTGATGCTGAGTCTCAGTTCACTCTAGGATCTGTGTCCCATGTTGCCAGGAAGGTCCACACTCCTGGGAGTCATGTCCCACGTAGATAGGGGGAGGGTGGTGAGATTGCTTGTTGTGTTGGCTGGAGAGAGAGGCCCCATCTGAGCAACAAAAGAGGCTCTCTTGGGGGTGACTCTAAGGCCTAAATTTTAAGTAGACTTGACTTATCCTTTTTGGGGTTAAGTTTCATATGAACCAACCCCAAGACTGGGGGCTCAGCCTATAGCTTTGGTTGTCCACACTGCTTGTGAGAATATCAAGAATTCAACTTGGGGAAGTTGAATTTCTCTCTGTACTCATCATTCCCTGAAGGGGGCTTTGCAAATACTTTTCCACTCACTGATCGAATCACTCTGGGATTCATCGGGGCATCACTCTGCACAAACCAACAAAATCTCATGTCCTACCTGAGATTCCAAGTACTTATGGCGTTCAATCAAACTATCTACATAAGTTATATTAGGAAATGCACTAGTCAAAATATAAATTTTGTAACAAATAAACATTTTTTGCTTTAGTCTCACACATTAGTTGAAATTTTAAAATATTAAGTACCATCTATTTTCAGCACCCTGCAATAATGACATTCTTTTGTTCTTCCTCATGCAAAAACATTTTTAAAATTTGTACATTTAGTCACTATTAGTATACACTCTAGGCATTCCTAGATTATACCATCTCAATCTTTAACATCTATCTTTCTTTCTGATTTCATTTATGTCCCCAGCCCTCCCCCCTCTATCATTCTCACATGCAGCTTCATTCAGTGTTTTAACATAATTGTATTACAGTTAGGTAGTATTGTGCTGTCCATTTCTGAATTTTTCTATTCAGTCCTGTTGCACAGTCTGTATCCCTTCAGCTCCAATTACCCAATATCTTACCCTATTTCTATCTCCAGATGGTCTCTGTTACCAACGAAATATTCCAAGTTTATTCACTAATGTCAGTTCATATCAGGGAGACCATACAGTATTTATCCATTTGTTTTTGGCTAGTCTCACTCGGCATAATGTTCTCAAGGTCCATCCATGTTGTTACATACTTCATAAGTTTATTCTGTCTTAAAGCTGCATAATATTTCATCATCTGTATATACCACAGTTTGTTTAGCCACTATCTGTTGATGGACATTTTGGCTGTTTCCATCTCTTTGCAATTATAAATAATGCTGCTATAAACATTGGTGTGCAAATGTCCGTTTGTGTCTTTGCCCTTATGTCCTCTGAGTAGATACCTAGCAATGGTATTGCTGGGTCATATGGCAATTCTATATTAGGCTTCCTGAGGAACCGCCACACTGCCTTCCACAGCGGTTGCACCATTTGACATTCCCACCAACAGTGAATAAGTGTGCCTCTTTCTCCACATCCTTTCCAGCACTTGTCATTTTCTGTTTTGTTGATAATGGCCATTCTGGTGGGTGTGAGATGATATCTCATTGTGGTTTTGATTTGCATTTCTCTAATGGCTAGGGACGTTGAGCATCTCTTCATGTGCCTTTTGGCCATTTGTATTTCCTCTTCTGAGAATTGTCTGTTCAAGTCTTTTTTTCCATTTTGTAATTGGATTGGCTGTCTTTTTGTTGTTGAGTTGACAATCACTTTATAAATTCTGGATACTAGACCTTTATCTGATATGTCATTTCCAAATATCGTCTCCCATTGTGTAGGCTGTCTTTTTACTTTCTTAAGTAAAAAGTTCTTTGATGCGCAAAAATGTTTAATTTTAGCCATGTTTCTTGATGATGATTATATAATAATATAGCTTTCACAATGTGACTGTGTGATTGTGAAAACCTTGTGTCTGATGCTCCTTTTATCTACCTTGTCAACAGACGAGTAGAACATATGGAATAAAAATAAA
>PVIY010022082.1:0-13705 GCA_004026745.1 Myrmecophaga tridactyla
AAAGAAAGAAAAAGCAATAATTTTCAAAGCACACTTCCACACGTAGTTACAGAGCAGATCTCAGAGTTTGTCATAGGCTACCATTCCATCATCTCAGATTTTTCCTTCTAGCTGCTCCAAAACACTGGAGGCTAGAAGGAATATCAATATAGTGATTCAGCAGCCATACTCACTTCTTATATCTCATTTTCTCTGTTATAACTCCTTCTCTCCTTTGATCCTTCTCTCAATCTATAGAGATCTTTGGGCAATGCCTGTCCTGACTTAATCATGTTGAGAAGGGGTGTTTACACTAAAGGACAGGGGGATGTAATTAATTGATAATTCTGGAGAGGCTGGTCCCTATGAGTTTCAGGATTTATTTGAGCTAGGAACCTTTCTGGAATTATATGTTCCAGAAAATCAAACCTAGTGTATGAAACCTCAATAGAGTATCAGTTGGAGTCTTAGGTGTTCTTAAGAGTCAACAGGAGTAGTAGGTCTAGAAGTAATATTACCATATTGAACATGAACAAGATTGAAAGTGGTTGTATAGATCTACGTGTCCCACTGACTCACACTAGAAATATGAACGAGTGCTCGTAGGAATTACTTCAAAGATATGACTCTTGTATAAAGAGTATTTAAGTCCAGGGTACAGGGGGAAAACTGCTATTGCATGCTATGAGCTATGTTCAAAAGGAAACCATCAGCACTACCACAGCAACAGCAGAGGTAAATAATAGGGTGAGGGACAAGAGTTAAGAGGAGGTTTAGATTTCCTATTTGGTGAGGGTGTGTTTATTGGTTTTCTGTCTCTTAGGAACAGTGAAATTATCTAAAATTGAAAATGTTGATGGACTATGGACTTTGGGCCCTATACATGATGCCCGATGAATGCAGGTGGCTGAAGGATGCACTAGAAGTAGATTGGCGAATGATGGTATGTACTTATGAACGATGGTTGTGCTGCTACAAAAAGGAACAACGTTGTGCGTCATGAAATGATGTGAATGAACACGTGGGACATTTAGTGAAACAAAATAGGCCAGAAATAAAAAAACAACAATGGTATGGTCACCTTTAGAAAATGCTTATAAGAAAACAGGGGCCTAGATTGTAAGCTTTTAGAGCAGACACACTAAGTCCGGAGTGGTGATTATTACTTCTGCATTTTGAGAGGCTGTTTTATATATACTACCTGATATTTAGAGATAAGAATGAAGCCTAACAGGTTGGGTTAAAGTAATTCAGAACATAGGGATAAGGAAGACAGTGTTTATAACTTTGAACCACACATACTCTGAGATCAATGGAAGAAAGATTTATTTGATCTGGAACTGAAATTTTCTGTAGTGCGTAATCTAATTCAACCTATCTGTATAGCTCATTTGAACAACTGAAACACAGGAAGCCCAGAATAAGAGGTCCTTTAATCTTGTATAGATTATTGTAATGCCTGGAAACATCCTAGAGTATATTAAGCAGATAATCAAAAAGTATTGGCAAAGTCCCCTGAGGGAGGGGAGAAATACTATGAAACTATTAAACCTTACCATCAGGGAATCCCCTGATACTGTGTCAAACTTTAGGGTTACCCAAATCAATAGGCCATGCCCTCGATCATGAGGCTTACTTTTGTGACGCTTATGTAGGTAGCCGAGAGGGTTAGACTACCTATAGGCATGCCTAAGAGTTACTTTTGGAGGACCTCTGTTGTTGCTTGGATGTGGCCTCAGTCTCTCTAAGCCCAACTCTGCACGTGAAATCATTGCCCTCCCCCCTACATGGAACATAACACCCAGGGGTGAAAGTTCTCCCTGGTGACATGGGAGAGGACTCCCAGGGATGGATCCAGACCTGGCACTGTGGGATCAACAATTACATCCTGATCAAAAGAGAGAAACAAAGTATAATTAACAAAGTATCAGTAGCAGAGAGAGTAGAGAGGCTACTCCGGAGGTTGCTCTTACGCAAGCTTCAGGTAGACCCTTCTACCTATCATAACCTGCCAACCCACAACCAGGACCATTTCAGCCAATCCTAAAGAACACCTAGGGCAATATATAAGATTCCACAAGGGTTCCAGGCACTAGAGTAACTTTCCAGAAACCTACAACCTGCAGATGGGTTCCCTGGTCCAGACAAGTCCCGAAACCTAGCCCAGCCTCTCCAGAACATCAGATAGTTCCATCTCTGTACCCCATATTAGTGACAGACCCTTCCAACATGAAAAATTTAGAATTGTCATAGTCCAAACAACCCCAAAGAGAGGTAAGGAAAGATCAAAGGTGATGGTGGAATTATACATAGAAGATAGGACTTAACAAAAGAATATGAATACTGAATCATTAATTTAATATCTCTTTTATTCTAACACCAGTATTTTAGAGCAGCTAGAAGCAAAAACCTAAAATTGTGAAATTGTAACCCACGTCAACGTCTGAAATATGTCCTACAACTAATTGTGGTGCTGTGTTTGGGAATTTATAGCTTTTTTGTATATATGTTATTGTTCACAAAAAAAGAAGGAAAAAAAGTCAATTGTGATGATAAAAAAGTATTTAAGCCCTCTAGCCCCCTATATTCTGGAGCAGCTAGAAGGAAATACATGAGAGGATCGTATGGTAGCCCATGACAAACTCTGGGATCTGTCCTGTAATCAGTTTTTGAAGAATGCTTTGAAAACTATTGCTTTTTTTTTCTTTGCTTTGTATATATATTATACTATACAATAAAAAAAGTTAAAAAAAAGTCAACAAGAGTGATGTTGATTGGGGTTTAGCAAACCATGGCAATTAGCACTATGTAACTGAAGGTTACATAAGAATCACCTCCAGAATAGCCTCTTGACTCCATTTGATCTCTCTTGGCCACTGATGACTTATTACACTTCTTTCCCCCTTTTTGGTCAGGAAGGCTATGTTGATTCCAAGGTGCCAGGGTCAGACTCACGCCCAGGAGTCTTGCCCCATATTGTCAGGGAGACTTTCACCCCCGAATGATTTGTACCACGTAGGAAGGAGGGCATTGATTTTCCTTGCAGAGTTGGACTTAGAGAGGCCACATAGAGCTGTACAGAGCAGAAAAGCAAATACCATCCTTATCCAATTGACTTAAAAAATTAGTATTGAAAACAAAAAAAATAAATAAAAAACAGCAAAAAAAATGAGTATATAAAAGTGAGAGGAATTGATATTGTTAGCTTAAGACTAACATCATCAGGACTGTAAGCCCAGTCATCTTCAAAAGTGGCTATTGATGCTTTTTTTGTCATTATGGACCAATGAAAATTGTCTAAAATTGAGAGCGCTGCTGATTGTACAACCAAATAAAGATATGTAAGACATGATTTGTTTATTTTGGACATTTTCCATGATTTCCGATAAATGGAGGGAGCTGAAGATGACTGAGAAGCACAGTGGCGAAGGGTGATACATTTATATGATGGAATTTGGTGTGGCTACAAAAAGGAAGGACATCGAGAGGCACACAATGAACTGAATAAACATTGGGGACAATGCGTTGTGCAAAATAAGCCAGAAACAAAAGAACAAATATACTAAGGTCTCTCTCAGAAAATACTTATGAGAAAAAGGGATACTAGATTGTGGGTCCTTATAGTAGCCACATTTGGTCTAAAGTTGTGGATGTATTTCTGGATTCTGAGACCTGAGCTATATGTGTATCATCAATGTTTCCGTGGAACTTCGAGTAGCTCTGTGACACCTAGGTCCCAGAAATGGAGTGCTGAAGTCCTGAAAGTTAGCATAGCTATGTATAATAACAGTTAAAGTTTGCCAAAAAAGACATCAGGCTGCAATTAGAGTTTAGAACAAAGCCCAATCTGGCTGGGGCTAAGGTAAATTAGTGCAGGGTAAAAGATGAAAGTATTTGTACTCTAGACCTTCACCTACTGTATGAAATCAAAGGCGGAGAGGTTTATTATGTCTAGAACCTAAATTTTCTGTAACACGTAATCTAAATCAACCTGTCTGGATAGCTCATTTAAACAGCCCAAACTCCCCAGTATCTGGGGTGCTATCATGCTTTGACTATAGGAAAGTCCTTATGTTTTATTATAAAACTGCCTTGAGAGTGGTGCAATGGTGGCTCAGTGGCAGAATTCTCGCCTGCCATGCCAGAGACCCAGGTTCGATCCCTGATGCCTGCCCATGTGAAAGAAAAAAACACACAAAAAACTGCTTTGAATCCCTAACTTTTTTCTTACATTCAATAAAATGGTCCACTGTAGAATAGCTGTGTAGACGCAGCTTAGGTTAGATATTTGCAGTAAATTTTATACAATTATGGAGTGCAAAGTAAATGAATTTCAAGAACATATTTATGTGAATAAGCTATAGCAATGAAACACTGATCATATATACATTATTATCAAATACATATATACACATATATGTATAATACTTTATAAATATAAGATGTAAATATCCTAATATGTCAATATAAATAGAATAATAAAAATATCATATAATAAAACTGTTACTACATCTGCAAGGAGTTTCTTCCACTGATTCTGACAATCTCTTTTCTGACAGTTTATATATGACAGTGGGCTCAGCAAGCAGAGTTCTTGCCTGCCATGCTGGAGACCTGGGTTTAATTTCCGGTGCCTGCCCATGCAAAAAGAAAAAAAAAATGCTATATATGCCAGTGGCTCAGTTTCTATAAGATACTGATTTCAGCTATGGTGACTGGTTTATAATGAGCCATCTATACTAGTATTATTTCCAAAAGAATTGGCCAAGACTTTGGGATACATGCCAAGGTAGAGAAAGGGATCTATTCCCACCACTCTTAGACTCCAGTTTGTTCAAATGTCATATCTTTAGTAGATTTTAACCTTCTCTCCCTTCTCCAATTAATTATACTCAGGAACTCTGAGTTCAACCATTACCACATTTTATCACAGCTGATTTTGAATTTTAAGCAAGTTTTAGTATAGCATAAAAATTGAAACATAATCTACATATAAAATTCACCATTTAAAAATGTACATTTAGTGGTTTTGCGCCCCATTACAGTTTCCTTGAATTTACAAGGTTGTGTGTCTATAACCCCTCTAATTTAGGAATGTTTTCATATTCCCAAAAAGAAACCCTATACCCATTAGCAGTTACTTCCCATTTTTCACTCCTCTCTAGTATCTGGCAACCACTATTCTACTTTCTGTCTTTAGATTTCTCTTTTCTGGACATTTCACATAAATGGAATCGTACAACGTGTGGCCTTTTGCTTTGGTTTCTTTTATTTAGCATGTTTTCAAGGTTCATCCTTGTCATCGGATATATTAGTACTCCATTCCTTTTTTTTTTATGGCTGAATATTGCTCCATTGCATGGATATACCACAATTTGTCTATCCATTATCAGTTGATGAACATTTGTATTGTTTCTACCTTTTGGCTTTTTATAGCTAATACTGCTAACAGCATATTCACGTATAAGTATTTGTGTGGACATGTTTTCATTTCTTTTGGGTCATGATGTTTAAGAGCAGAGCTTTGCTGCCAGATTGCCTTGGGTTTAAGGCCAGGCTGTCATTTAGTACATTACTGCTTTGCAACTTCAACTGTTATTTGTAAATTGTGGCTAACCACAGTACACATCCTTTAGTGTCTGAGAGGCTTAAAAAAAAATAAAACAAAACTGGAAAGTGCTCAGAAGAGTATCTGGTATATGCGATAAGCTCAGGGTAAAATTGAGCTTTTATCATCATTATCGGTATTTTGCTTCTTATTCTTAAAGATAAGATTCATCTTTATTGTGTCTGAAACCCCAGGGCATAATTTTTTTTTCTTTAATAAAAATGTGAAATATATAATCAGAATTCCTTTTGGGCATCAGGGTGTGCTAATTCCAGACAAGCGTATTTTGAGATTGAAGGAGAGATGCTTTAAACTTTGAAAGGCTTGCCTTCCTCAACTTACCTATCTTAATGCAGCAATTTATAACATTTGTCAGCCTGCCGCTAATAACTTAGTTTATATAGGGAGATATTCTTGTAGTTATTAACATATTATTTAATAATATGGCTACAACCGGACCGTGATTCAGGAAGCCCGTTCCAGTGAAGCTGGGAAAATGCTTATTCTCCCAGCAACTCTGTGATTGGTTTGGGCGCCACGCCAGCCGATTTTTGATTGGCTCACGCAGTGGAAACGGTCCGGGCCTGATGTTACTTGTGACCAATATGGCTCCACAATTGGCTCTCTTGGAAGATGGCAGACACGTGGCTAGCGCGAGCGGTGAAGTACGTGGGAGGACTTAGTTTCGCTTACCGCTAGAGGGCGAAGGCCGTTCCCCGTTGCTACAGTCGCCTTTCCCATAAAGCCTCACAGCGACCAATCAAGGGGCTGTCTCTATACCGCTTTCAAAGTCGGCGGGTCCTCTGTCCAATAGGAAGGAGGAGACCGCCTCCAGTTCGAGGATTGATAGACAACGTCTCCAATTCGTTAGTAGATCTCTGCTATCTCCGCCTCGCTCGCACGCGACTGACGGTCCTCCCAGCCAATAGGGAACTCCGGGCCGGCGGGTGGATGATCGCGGCTTTCTGTAATGGCGGAGCGTGGCGGGGACGGGGGGGACGGTGAGCGATTCAACCCGGGGGAGCTCAGGTAAGGGGCGCTGTCCTTCCTCATATTTCGGCGCGCTGGAGTCTTAGGGGCCAGGCCTGACGCGCTGAGAGTCGGGCTGGAGAGTGGGTCGCGGAGCCGCGGTGGCCGGGGACCAGGACCGCATGGGGCTAAAAAAGGGGGAAGGGGAAGGTGGCTTGAATGAGAGCGGGACCGGGCCTGAGCCGCGGAGTCCGGCGCCTTCTTGGGGAGGTCCCTTTTCCTTTCGAGGGCCCCGCCGCTCTTCGCGGCCCGCGCGGGTCTGCGCTCCCGCCTGGGGGCCCCGCCGCTGCCGCGTGCTGCTCCGCCTTGGCGGTGCTCAGCCTGCCTCCCCGCCACGCTCCGCCGCGGGCCCAGTTTTCTTCGTCGACGCCTCTCCACCCTGCAGTTGTCTTCCCTGGACCTCTCACCACATTTAGCTCACTCTTCTCCACGCACTTCGCGGCCCTTTGAATCTCCACGTTTTGCCTTTTTCCTTCATCTCCCATATCCCTTTTAATATCGGTGGCTTCCTTCCTTTCTCTTATCTCTTTACTCCTTACTACCCGGGGGTTGTGAGTAATAACAAAAGAAGCAGTCGTTTGTTAGATGCGTACTGTGTGCCAGTGAGCTCTTTATTTAGGTGTGTCGTTTAATACAACCGCCGTTTTGAGTTTTTGCTATTGTCATTTTGCAGGCCACCGACCCGAGTCACCTTCAGTTAAGTTACTTTGCTACCTTGCGGGTGAGGAAACTGAGCCACGTAGAGGTTGAGTTAGTAGAACAAGGTCATAGGTGGAGTTGTGGCTCCAGGAAGTGGCTCGAACGCAGGCAGTCCAGCTCCAGAGCCCGCGATCTTGATAGTTCTACTATACTTTTTCTAAAGAGTGCAGTTACCTTTTTCCCCTAGAACCTCAGTGCCAATGAAATCTGTCATTAAAATTTGATGAAGTAAAAATGTCCTGGAAAAAATCTCTTAATGGTTTTTTAGGAAAAATAAGTCCTCTGCTTTATGTGCATATGATAAATTTTCTTTTCTGGATGATAAACAGTGTCATTTCAAATGTTGATTTCCCATTCTGAACTGTACCATTGTCGGCATCTGAAAATGGGAAAGAGCAGTGCAGATTATTAGGATTCAATAATATTTTCTAGTCCTTATTTTAAAGAAATGAACTTGTTTAAGGCAGTAGGTATTGTTATGCAGGGTTTCAGGAGAAAATGATTTCTCTTAGATTCTGAATTGTTACACGTAAAAAATCCGTATTTTGGCAAGAATAAAATCTTATTTATAGATAAACTTCAAAGCCTCTAAACTCCATTTGTACACTTAAATAAGGTGTGATCAAAGTGCATTGTCAGGTTTTTCAATATTAGCAATGGAAGGTCTAATTCTGTTTCTGATATTTAATAAAGAATGTCACTTAACTAGTATCTCATAGATATTGCCAAACTGAATTGAATAGAATTTTAAATTAAGTGTTTTATTGCAAATGTTTTGTACCTTAGTTTCTTGGATTAGAAGTGTTTCCAGAGCATATGGTATAGACCTATTGTAGCATTTCTCATGATTGAGGAGAAATTAGCTGTTCATGTGGCCTCTCCCATGGCAGAAATTGGGAGTTACTTTTCGGGTTTGTGTCCTGAATGTGTTTCATGGTGTGTCTGTCACAGTACCTGGCAAGTAAGGAGTTGAGTAGACATGGTGAATAAATGAAAGTAGAAGATTCAGAGATAATTCACTTATTGAGCCAATGTATATTGTATGGCGTGTAACAGTCACTGACCTAGGTGCTGGCAAAGAGAGCCCTGAATCAGTCCACAAAAAGCCCTCATCCTCAAGGAACTTCCATTCCAATTAAGACTGATCTAAATTCTAAACTGAACCAACTACAACAAATGAAGGAATGAGCCTGCTAATATGAAGTGACTTACGCAAATCGCTAGGTATTTGGCAGGGTCTGGACTAAAACCTATGTGTCTTCACTCAGTCTGCTATGTAATTTACTTGCTATGTGTATCTGTAGGCTAGAGGATAATATTTTTCTATTCATTTGCAATTTTGCCTCCTCAGTGGAGGGAACGCATATTTAGATAGAGTACCTCCAGAGAAATATATTACATTTGTATTTTCATGGTCTTGTGAAAATTGTTTTGCATTTCTGTTCATGAAAATGGCTTTTGTTTTCCAAAACAAAATGATATTACCTACAATGGACAGATTAGGAGATCCAAATGCCAGCCATCTCTTTATGGTCGAGGGTAGGGTATAGCTAGAATAATTTTTAGAGTCATATTTGTATAGCTCCTTTGCCCAGGATGATTTGTGGCAAGGTACTTTCAGTCTAAATCTCAGCTGCAAAATGGGAATAAGAATACCCTGGTGGTGTTATTTCATTAACAACCGTAAGTTGTTTTTCTGTGCTATAGTTTCTTCTGTAAAAATAGTGCCAAATTTACCTTGAGTTGTCGTGAGGATTAAAATAATTAGTGCAAATGATGTCCACATAACTGTACAACCATGCTGGTGTGTGTGTGTTGTATATATATTTAAGTGCCTACCATTCTGGGGTGCAGAAGTATACTAGTGGGTAGAGATAGACAATACACAGGTAAACAAAAAGGTGAGGTATTTTTGTCATACTGTTTATCATAGTTGAACATTCAGATTGGATGAGGAACCAGAGAGAGACTGGGAGGCTAGGGATGGGGAAGGAATTTGAAGTGACCTTTGAACTGAGGGTAATTAATGAGAAGAAGTCAGACATGGTGAAGATCTGGGGAAGAGGATGCCAAGGCAGAGGGAACAGCACATTCAGAGGCTTAAAGGAGGAATGAAGTATTTTGATCAAAAAGAAGACTGTAGAGAAGTCATTGAGGGCCAGCTCATATGGGGCCCAATAATAATTATAGTAGTAATAATATCTTACATTATTACTGCCATTAATACTTTTTAACACTTGGCTAGTACTATTACTGCATGAGTGCTATGGCAACAATAGTAGTAGCAGTAGTTAATACTTAGTACTGATGTGCTAAGCACTGTTCCAAGTACTTTATTAACTTATTTAATCTTCACTGCATGTTCTGGTTAGGTTGTTGTGAGGATGGAGTGTATATAAAGAGATCTGCACATATGTGACATGTAACTGGCAATAGGAAATGGCAGCTTTAGGCTTTTGGAGGGAATTATGTGCATTTTTGTCACCATTTTAGTGGCAGACTTGAAAACCATCAAATAAAGTTAGCGATGAAGAGCTTTTTACAGCTAAGTCACTGCTAGGTTTTGTGAGGAGAGTAAAACTATACCAGGTACCATCCTAAGTGATTCTCAAGGATTGTCTCATTGAACAGACATGATGAGATAGGTTTAATTTCTATTCCCCACTGTTTAACATCTGAGGAAACTGAGACTCAGAAATTACGTGACTAGTCTGACATCAAATGACAGAGCTCTGATTTGACTTTCGTGATTCTAGATTCTAAACCCTTACTTCAAGCTATAATCAGGAAGCATGAAATTTCAAAGAGATCATACAGATTTTTTTGCAAAACCAGAGACAGACCAAAAAGGAATCTAAGATTAAGGTACATTATCAACTCAAGGCTGAAACAGTGACTATCCTTGGTGGTTAACTTTTTTTTTCCCTCAAAAATTAAGGCATTCCTTCAGTAACAGTGACAGTATATCTCTTGGGGATGCATACAATTTGAAAAAGACCCTGTGATTATTCTGATAGAGTCAATACCCTTTTTTGCAGTCACTATTTTTAACTTACTAGAATCTTTGGAGCGTAGGATCATTTGTACATTTGGTTAAATACACTTGGTATAGTAGATTTATTTACAGTCCTAATATTCTAGGGTAAAGAATGTAATTGTTAATCCTCTCTTGGGGATAGAGATGTGGACTTCATGTAAAATACAGAGATTTATAATAGCTACTGGGAAGCATGTATGATAGGTGCTCAGTGAACTGACTGGCAGATTATAGTAGAAATAGTAAGATTCTGTATACCCTACTTGTAAAGTAGCATAGGTTCAGTATCACCTAGAAATTCATTAGTTCACTCAACAAGTATTTGTTGAGCACCTACCATGTGTAGGCCTAACTATATACTGGGGATATAGGTGTGAACAGGACAGACAGAATTCCACTCACAAAGGATTTACATAGAGAAAGCCTGATTTGCTGTTGGAATCATTTGCATGCATTTGAATCCCAGTTGGATTCTAATTCAGATCTAAATTCTAAATTGAACCAACTATGACAGATAAGGAAATCAGCCTGCAAGGGTGGGGTAACTTCTAAAATCACTAGATATTTGGCAGGGTCTTTACTGAAACCTATGCATCCTGACTTAGTCTACTAAATAATTTACTTGTTATGTATATCTGTAGGCCAAAGGATTGCCTCTTTCCATTCCCCACCCACCCACTAAAGTATTTGCAGTTTTGCTTCCCCAGTATAGGGGAATGCATGTTTAGATAGTGTACCTCCAGAGAAATATATTACATTTGTATTTCCATGGGCTTGTGAACTTTTTTTTTGCATTTCTGTTCATGAAAGTGGCTTTTTTCCAAAAAGGTTGTAAATGAACTAGCTGTATGACCTGGAGCAAATTACTTAACTTCTCTGTACATTAGTTTTCTCATCTGTAAAACGAGTTTGATTATAGTTTCTATCTTATAGGATTGTTATGATGATTAAGTTACTTAATACTTGAAAAGACTTAGATAATTGCTTAGCCTGTAGTATGCTCTTTTAAGGGTTAATAAATTTTTGAAAAACTGATGGTTGTTGGAGATAAATCGTAGACAGTATTATGCCATCTGATGTGATACTACTTCTACTTAAATTCTAGGGGCAAAATAAACTACTAGGATATTTAGTTGGAAGGAGTAGTGAGGTGGCTGCAGTGGAAAGGAAAGTTTTCTCTTTGGATGGAGAATACTAGTAATGGCTTAAGCTCCTTTCCACCTTTAAGAACTTTGTGATTAGAAGTAATTTCAAACGTTAAAAAGTTTCAAAGATACAGATAGTATACTTATTAATTAACATTTTACCTTTTGTGCTATCTTTTGCACAAATGCTCTGTCACTGAACCTTTTGAGGGAAGATACGTATACTATGGCTCTTTACTCCTAAATAATTAAGCCTATGTTTTCTAAGAATAGACGTATTCCCTTACTTAACCACAACACAATTATCACCTTCATAAATTTACATTGATACAGTACTTTTCTAATAAATATATTCCATGTTGTCAGTTGATCTAATATCCTTTATAGCATTTCCTCCCTCCAGTTTATGATTCAGTCTAAGTTGTCTCTTTAGCCTTCTTTATTCTGGAATGTTTCCACAACCTGCCTTTGTCTTTCATGGCGTTGACATTTTTCTCCCTTCTTTTTCTTAAATAGACTATTCCTCATTTTGTGTTTGTGTTTCACCACTGTTAGATTGTGGTTTTATGTTCTTGACTACAGTATTGTATAGGTGATACTTTGTCCCTTTCAGGTACCTGATGTCCATCTGTCTTTCTTAGATGATAACTAATTTTAATCACCCAATAAAAGGTGTTTCCTCCTCCCTAGAAACTAAAAAACAGTATAGGTGAAACACTTTAAGACCATCCAAATATCCTCCTCATCAAACTAGATTTAGCATCCATTGCTCATTCTTACAGATCCAGTTTTTACCATGATGGTTAAAAAATGATGACTTTCCAACTCCACTTGCTCTTAAGGGCCTTTTAAATTCATTTTAGAGATCAGTAGTTACATTCTTACAATTTTGCGAAATAACAAATATTCATTGTTTTCCCAAACAGGATGGCTCAACAGCAGGCGTTGAGGTTCCGAGGTCCCGCTCCCCCGCCAAATGCAGTCATGCGAGGCCCACCACCTCTAATGCGACCTCCTCCACCTTTTGGTATGATGCGAGGCCCTCCTCCACCACCTCGGCCCCCCTTTGGACGTCCTCCTTTTGATCCTAATATGCCGCCAATGCCTCCTCCAGGAGGGATTCCTCCACCTATGGGCCCTCCACACCTCCAGGTAAAGAATGTACAGGTTGTCATTTCTTTGCTGGCATCAGCATCAATAGGGGTTTTGTCTTAGAAACTTGTGTTCTGAAGTAATTCCAATTTATAAGACAATGGGAGCCAAAGGGAACACCTGTATATGAATGTGTTGCTCCTAAAGCAGTAGTAGTGGTAATTAGTATAGAAATTCAGAACAGGTATTTAGATGGTGGTAGAGAAATATACATATAAAACTACTGTTGAATAGAGTGGTTTTTACTTCCTTTAATCTTTGAGAATTTTTCTTTGTCATCTTTATGGGAAATAATGTTTGAAATCTTAAGATAGGATGAAAGAAAATTATTTTTAATGATGTATGTTGTCAGTAAACATAAATATATATGCATATATAGTCCTGAGTAACTCTTCTCCCCCAAAATGATGCTTAGGATAGAACCTGGAAAGTGACAAAAAAACACATTTTTAAGCACAATATTTGTCATCCCCTGCCCCCACCTCCTGAAAAAATAAAAAGTAGAAAAAATGCATTGGTCGCTACTTTAGAAAAATATTTAGTATGGGATTCTTTAAGTAGAAGCTTCCCTGGTGCTTTAATCTGAGGCATATCTCCCTCTCTAGTGTATCTAGAGTCACTTATAGCCCGAAATGAGATCATGAAAGTATCAACTTTAAAATATCTGCTTTTGAGATTGTGTTTTTTGTTTACTTGTTTATGTATCTATATTTTCTTAGTTTATCTAGTCTGTGCAATTCTGAAACCAAATAAATATCCCTTCCATTAGCTTAGGTAGTCAAGAATTAACTCTACGGAAAATACAGGAAGATAATGATATGCTGTATTATTTAGTGATGTGAACTGTTTAAATAGAGTTGTGTTTATGGAAGAGACGAAAGGTCTTTTTTTTTATGTTTTTAGAAAAAATTTATAAATTAACAAATTAAATAAAAATTAACATAGATAATCAGTAATTCACAATATCATCACTTAGTTGCATAGTCATCATTTTTTAGAGCATTTGCATCCATTCAGAAAAAGAAATAAAAGGACAATAGAAAAAGAAATAAAACG
>PVIY010022082.1:13805-41494 GCA_004026745.1 Myrmecophaga tridactyla
AAGAAATAGCTTTTTGACTTACTGACTGATATGACTTGTTATATGTGAATCTGTTCTAATTTGTGTCATTTAAGAGTTATAAAGTGCAGTTATTAAAATGTTGCAAAGTACGATAACATGAAGTGGGCTAATGTAATGTTAATTGAAATATATCAAGTATTGTGATGAGATACTTTCTAATGTTGTGATGCATTTGTTCTTAATGGATAGTTTGTGTAGTTTTACATTAAATACAAGTGTATTCTACCTAATGCTGCACGAGACATTTGGAGTTGGATATTTTATAGAACATGAATCAGTGTGCTGATGCTTAAAGAAACTGAATTTAAAAAGATTAAAATATGGGGAAGAAAACATTTTTTAAGAAAATAAATTCTAGTTTACATTATTAATAGTGTTAATTCCATTATCAAGAGTAAGGTACTTTAGATAATTGAATTTTTATGTTACTTGTAGACTATAGAGAAAATCTCTTTAATCCCTGTTCAAAATCTATTTTTAAAATATTTTTTTTGCTTTAGTAAGGTACAGTGACTACAGTTGAATTGTTTGGTTCAGGATCTTGTTTGTGTCAGTAGTCATTGAAAAATGACAGTGAAGGATGTATCAGAGATTGGATTAAATTGATAATGGCTCTGGGAAATTAAAAATTTCCACTGAAAGTAACATGCATATTATTTTAGTGTATCTTTAAAAGTTATTGATGTTCATATGTTTGAGCTATGTTACTATATTAAAAACAGATGGTGAATATTTTCCTAACTAATACTTTTTTTTCTTAAAAGAAAAGAGAAAAGGGTTAAGTATATCCAAGTTTTCTTTTTTGGTTATTGATATTTTCTTGTAAAATAATGTTTCTCTTGTTGATGTATAAAAAGTTCAGTAACTTCTGACACCAGTTGCAAATGACTGCAGTAACTTCAAACATTTCCAAAGACAACTCATTTCAATTCTATAACTATAACGACTCGGAGATAGGCCAGGCTCTCCAAATCAATATTGAAGTTATTGAAGAAGTTTAATAACTTCAGACACCAGTCACAAGGTTGGAAGCCCAGGACACCCACATTGACCAACCAGCTACAAATTGAGGAGTTTTCATTACCTTCTCAGGTTCAGTAATTTGCTAGAATGATTCCCAGAACTTACTGAAAGGACCATGTCTAATTGATTATAGTTTTATTATAGTAAAAGGATAAAATAAGAAGCCAAACAATGAGGCACATAAGGTGAGATCTAGGAGGATCTCAGACACAAGCTTCCATATCACCTCCATATGAAATGAGAATGCATCATCCTCCTGCACGATGTGTGTTTATCGGTTGTGGGAGCTCACCTGAGTTTTGAGTGTCCATAGCTTATAATGGAGTTTCATCATGTAGGCATGATTGGTGGAATCATTGCATTGAATTCTATCTCCGGCCTCTCTCCCTTTCTGGATGTCTGGGAGGTCTGGCTATAGGACATGACTTAAAACCCCACCCCTCAATCACATGATTGGTCTTTCTGGTGTGGCTAGCCCCTACCAGAAAACAGGGGTAGCTGGATTCATCATCCTGTCGTCTGGTTAACATATGAAGTATCTGATATGTTTCTAGACCCATCATGAATACAGACTCTTCTATTGGGTAGTTCTAAGGATATAGAAGTTACCCTTCTAGGAACTAGCACAAAGACCATACCTCTTTTTGAAGGCCAAATTCCTTACTATGCAGGTTGGTACCCCTTATTGGTGAACCGTGGGAACTGTTGTGTCTGGTGTTAGTGTCCTTTCCTTGGGCCAAGACTTTCAAAATCAAAGATTGTATTTGTTACTGTGATTTGTATGATGCTAAAGTTCTGTCTGTTATGCTAAACCTTTTTAGTGGACTAAAATATGCCTTAATATTTTTGAATATTGGTTTAAGTCCTCAAAAAGATATAAAATCAGTCTTTTCTTTTAAAAGTAATATATGTGAGGTGTATGAAAAATCCAGGTAAAGCATAAAAGAAAGCAAAACTCACTCACAATAGCGTAACCCAGTGATGGCTACTGTTAGTATTTTCATGTAAATATTGTTAGGATTTTGATGTATTTCTTTCTAGTCAGTTAAGTAATCATTTTTGTTACGTAAAATGTTTGCTTACACAACCTAGATGAATGTGTTTGTATAGACTATAAAACTAATTTCTCTTACAGTGCTTTACTTTTGGGTAGAATTCAGTAAAATTTGAAGGGAACAAGATAAATTCAAATGATCATTACTTGTTCTTATTAATTAACAGAGACCACCTTTCATGCCTCCACCCATGGGAACCATGCCTCCTCCTCCAGGTATGATGTTTCCACCAGGAATGCCTCCAGTGACTGCTCCTGGTACTCCAGCACTGCCTCCTACTGAGGAGATATGGGTTGAAAATAAAACTCCTGATGGGAAGGTAAATTATAAAATATATTTTAAGTTGTTATCTCTTTCGTGACAAGAAGAATAAATTTAGGGCGGCTGCCGTGGCTCAGCAGGCAGAGCTCCGACCTGCCGTGCTGGAGGTCTGGAGTTCGATCCCTGGTGCCTCCTGCCCATATGCAAATTAAAAAAAAAAAAAAAAAGAAGAAGAATAAATTTAGAGTGCTGGCAAGTTGAGACAAATAACAATATCCTTGCCAATTAAGATTGAGCCTGTAGCAAGATGTTACTAATAGGATAGTATATGGGAATCCTGTATTTTATGCAGATTGTTCTGTAAACCCACAACTTTTCTAATTAAAAAAAGATTGAGCCTGTAGTAGCTAGGGATAGAGTGGGTCTCCAAGAAAAGTTGACTGGATTATTGGACTTTTGTAATGACATAAGGATGCCTGGAGTGGTAACATACATTTACCTGTGATTATGGAATTATGTATTTTAAATGTGTGTTGGAGTCTCCAAGACCACCACTAGTTTTGGTGACTTGTTAGGAGAATTCACAGGAGTCAGCATATGGTCAGTCATACTCAGTGGCTTAAGAATCATCATAATGAAAGGATGTAAAGCAGAATTAGCAAAGGAAAAAGGCTCATCATGTGAAGTGGAGGAAACTGGGCACAAGTTTCCAAGTATTGTCTTCCAGGGAAGCTCCTGAGCCTAGGAGTTGAGGGCTGGTCACAAGGGACCCACTGGAAAGCAGTGGTCCACTGGAAATTCTAGCGTCTCCAAAGAAAAGCATGGGTTCAGCATAAACTACATTGTTTGCATCAGCGGTTTAGGCATAGTGAGTCATTCTTATCAGTTAGGAAATGGTGATAACTCCCAAAAGCCAAGTTCCTAGACACCAGCCAAGGGCCACCTTTTGTAAGCAGGCCTTTCCTAAGGATTAGCATTGTCAAGCCTGTAACGTTAAATCTTTTCTGTACAAAATGTAACGTTGGTTTTCCTTTTGTGTGTGTTCGAAGTGTCATATATTCATTATAGGAAATTAGAAAAAGGAGGTAAAATTTACCACTAGTTCCATAATATATGAATAGCTAATTTTGATATATTGTCTCTTTTCTAGTTTTTTATTTTTAAGCATGCTTTTTAAGATAAAATATAGGTTGTCTTATTGTTTATTGATAATGACATTCTGTAATATCAATGACTTTGCTTTCTCTGTAGGTTTATTATTACAATGCTCGGACACGTGAATCTGCTTGGACCAAGCCAGATGGAGTTAAGGTTATTCAGCAGTCAGAATTGACACCTATGCTTGCAGCCCAGGCGCAAGTTCAGGCCCAGGCCCAGGCCCAAGCCCAGGCCCAGGCACAGGCCCAGGCTCAGGCACAGGCTCAAGCACAGGCCCAGGCCCAGGCCCAGGCCCAAGCTCAGGCACAGGCTCAGGCACAGGCCCAAGCCCAAGCGCAAGTGCAAGTACAAGCACAAGCAGTAGGACCTTCCACCCCTACGACCAGTAGCTCAGCACCTGCAGTATCCACTTCAACTTCATCATCCACCCCATCCTCTACCACTTCTACTACAACAACCGCCACTTCAGTTTCACAGACAGTATCAAGTGAGTACCAGCCAACTTGTGTTTTTACTTAGGGGCTAGAGAAATGAACAAGTAGGAACTCCATTCTTCAGTGATTTCTTGTGTTTTTGGTGTTACCTTTGATGTTATGTAAGATACATTTTTGACACTTAAGACTTGAGTTTGAGAAGGATAGAAATTTGTATTAGTAGAGGAAAGTATTTGCAGTTCATGAAACTAAACTAGGGGAGTATATAATTAACAATTTACTTGGCCTAAAGTAATGCTTAGGTACTGTGGGATTTACAAAATAAGTATAAGACTTATACCTTAAAGCACTTCCAGTATTTCTAACTGAGGAGGCAAGGATAATACAAGTGAAGCAATTAGAGGATAGTGTGCAGAATTATACAGTGAAGAGAAAAGATATTCAAGAATTCAAGAAAGGAAGATAAGGGGGTGGGCTGCATGGGAATTGAGATTAATTATGAAGGATGTAGAGTAGGAGTTGAATAAGCCAACAAGTGAGGAGAGGTCTTTTTGGAAGGGGAAATAGCATGTAAAAAGATCAAATGAGAAAGAATTTAGTATATAGACTTCTGAGGCAAGAGGGTTTTTATTGGTTAATAGCTTGAATAAGAGTGAGACTAGAACCAGGCAGATTGGTAAAGCAGGCATTTGGGAGCCTGGATAAAAGCAGAAGTTTGAAAGATTCTTTATGGTATTAGTTTTGTGGGTTGTGTTGAAATCAGGGAGAATGACTAGGAACTTTTTGGTAATCCTGTTTAGAGCTGAGTAGGACCTAGAGTGGTATGCAGTAATTGGAAGTTAAGAAAGAAGCAAACAGAAAGGCAAGAAAATTTTCAAATATAAAGTCATAGAGGCCAGAAGGTTGAATGAGAGCTAACAGCAGATTTCAGGGTTAAAGAGAGAACACCTATTAGTTTGCTCAAAAGACTGCCATTAGTATGTTAATCCTACTTTTTTGCTTGTTCCTTTTTTTGTATATATGTATCATTACTTATTCTATAGGCTGAGACCGAGCCTAAAACTATTTAAATGATTTCATTGACTTGCTCATTCGTTATGATACTGGTCCTAACATAGTTATCCTTGGGAGTGATTATAATTTGGATTGTTGTACTACCTGAATAATAGATAAGAATAAAAAGGTTTGAGTTAGGGTGGGTTTTTTGTTTCTTTGTTTTGGTAGCTTCAGGGAGCTAGACAATTTGTGTTGGTCTGTAGATGTATGTTACAGTTCTTTGAGAAGTATTTGTGTGAGAGAAATGTATTCATAGTAGACTCAGATTTGAATTCATTTTATTGATAGAAGAAATAACTGAAGAAGTAAGGTTCTTGTAATATAAGTTTTTTTCTTAAGTTTCTGTATATTTTTGGAAAATGTACTAAATAGTAAAATATACTAAATGCAAATAATGCTTTACAGCTTGGTTTTCTTTTGTAGTTAAAGTGAATTTTGATATGGAAGTGATTATAACTAAGTAGTTAAGGGTCTCTGCCCTTTTATATAGGCTTATTGCTTCCAAAACCTGTGTGACAAGGCTGAAAATTGCCACTTTTCCTGAAGTACCTGTGGCAGTGATGGGAGAAGGGGTTTAATAAAAGCAACCCAGTTCTCCATGGATGCTGTTCCTTGCTTATACTTATATTATAGTAATACTTCATTTTGTTTTAAGGAATGGTGGGTAGCCAAGTTCTTTATCCATTTCTCTGTCAGAATGGTATGAATAAGCACAGCTAGCTATCTTTGTCGACTGTATCCTATTCAGAAATCCTGATTACTATTTTTACACTGTCCTCCAGTCATTGAGAGGCCTTTATTCTAAGACTAAAATAATAAAGTCATGTTCATGTTCTTTTTACTGCTTTTAAACATCAGTTTTGATGTCTTTCTCAGTCTTTCTGATGTACATTGTTATTTCACTTGATTCAGTATTATAAATTGTTGTCATACTAGTCTTAATATTTTTCCAGCTGTTATATAGCTGCTTTTCTTTCTTAAGTTAAGATCTGTGGGTGGATTAGTAGTATCTTTGGAGTTTAGTGCTTATTTCAGTAAATAGAGTTTGTAGCAATTTACTCACTAAATTCCACTGTCATTTTCCCAGTTTCCCATTTAATTCTTTCATGACTCATGGCCACTAATCAAATTCAGAAAATCCTGAGTTGGCGAGTATGAGAAATGAGTTGAGTAAATACTTTTTGCTTCTCCATTGGCGCTCCATTCCACCTGAAATTTGATGCCTTTGTAACTCATTTTTCTGACTATAATACTTTGGATCATAATTTGTAATTATAGCTTACATAAAAAAATGTAATTCATTGAACTACGTATAGATCTGTGGGTAAATGGAACAAAAATTAAGGATATTTATATTTAATTCAAGTTGAGCAAGTTTGTGAAAAATGATGTTGAAATCCTGTTTCTCAGGAAAGTTTGGAAGAATAACTAGATATATTTCCAGTCATTGCAGTAGATTGCAAATGCTAAATGATATATGTATGGGACTGGGCAAATGTTGCATGTGATTTGTATTTTTCACACTGTTATAAAATTATATTAATGTGATACTGTACCCTAAGGCTAGGTCTATGCTAGACCAACAATTCATTCCTGGGCCCCTGAAGATACTTGTTTGGCCCTGCTGTCTATTTAGCCAAGGTGAGTCCCTTATTAACAAGTATGAAATTGCTCACATCTTTCCAGCCTATGTGAGTTTTTCATTATTAACAGCTGGGGAAAAAAAAAAGTCCAGATACTGGCAGATTTTTGTTGACAATTTGATTATTGGGTGGTTTGTATTAAACAGTGTGGTTTCCCTTAGAATTAAATTGTCATAACGATTTGAAAAAGCACTGTTTTTATTTCATTTCATTTGATAAATTCATTTCAATCCAGTATAGGTAGACTTTGGCATTTTATTTTTTTCACATCAAGAAGAGGATGAAGTGAATTATCAAATTGAATTCTGTTTTGGAACAAGATGGGTTATGAATAAATAATAAAATATAGTAATATTAGAGAACTGAAACTTTTTTTAAAAGTATGGAATACTGATTTTTTTTTGGTCACAGTTTGATTTAAAACGTGACTACAAGGGATGCAACATTTTATTTTTGATATTTGGAATTATATTAACAGAACCCACATTATTCTGAATTTCACGTTCTCCTGGTCTCGTATAGGAAGCCTAAGTTTTGTTTTTTAACTTTGTATTGAAATAATTAGAGAAACCTGGGGTTTTTTCATTCTATTCATTCATATCCAGTTGGTCTTTAGTTCTTTGCATGCTTTTCTCTCTATCTCCTTACTTGGACAATTCTCATGGTATTGTAATTGCTTTTCCTATTTCTTCCTTTTCTGCCTACCAGGTTTCATGATAAGTACTGATTACTCTTCCATACAGAAACCTTCAGTCTTTGCCCCCCCCCCCCATTTTTTACATTCATTTAATCATTTAAATAACACATGGAATGTACTGTTATAAAAAATTCAAGCTGTAATGAAGCATATACACTAAAAAGTCATAGTCATACACAGAGGTACTGTTAATGTATATTTTTGTATATATTTCTACATAATTTTCTCTGTGTTTATATAAGTTTTCTCCTTTACCTACCTAGTAATGTGCAGACTCCTTAGCTTGTGTCAAAACCTTCTACTCTGCCTGTGGCCTACATTTCCACCCATAACTCACTGGGTGTGTTGGTATACCCATTGTTGATTGGTTGACTTGTTGATTGCTTGTCCAGTGTTGACTGGTTGACTAGTTGACTGCTTGTCCTCTGTTTCTTAAACAATTTGATGGTGTTCTCTATCTTTGCCTTTTTAGTTGGACTTTGCTCCATTCTCTTCCCTCATTTTCATGTTGAAATCCTAATCTTTCAAGGCCCATTATCCAGTATAAAATTTTCTCATCCCCCCAGCCCCATAGTTGGAAATGGTCTTTAAACCTTGATTTATACTCCTGTATTTTTATTCCGTTTCACTTTATATTTGCTATTTTTATATATTTTATTATAACTGTTTTCAAGCTTCTTGATGATAGACCTTTTTTACAAATTTCTTGGCAGTGTATGGAATGGGCCCTTAAATACTTATTGAATGATGAGTGAATTAATGAGTGATTATAGTAATTTGACTTATAAAGGAATGATACATGCTTTTGTTTTATCTTTTATCAGCACCCACAACACAAGATCAGACCCCAAGTTCTGCTGTTTCAGTTGCCACACCTACAGTTAGTGTTTCAACTCCTGCTCCTACAGCCACACCTGTGCAAACCGTTCCCCAGCCGCACCCCCAGACGTTACCTCCTGCTGTTCCTCATTCAGTACCTCAACCAGCAGCAGCAATACCTGCTTTTCCACCAGTAATGGTACCTCCATTTCGTGTTCCCCTTCCTGGCATGCCAATTCCACTTCCAGGTAAACCAACAGTTTATAATAACCTTCCCAGCTGTTTTCCATATTGTCAGTTTGTTCTCATGTGTCTGTTGCATTTGAAATTTGCCTTGAATCTACTTGTTTGAAATATTTTTGAAAGATTCATGGCTAACTGCAATATTTTCTCTTAAGTTTTGGTAACTGTCCTTTTTTGTTGTTGTTGTTTACATGTCTTAAAATTAGAGCCACATTTAAAACTACACTTATTTTGGATAATGGCCTTAATGAATTTGAAGTGATTATCTCGTGTAATATGTTCTAAATGCAATATTTTTATGGGATCGAGTTCATGGAGTTGAGAAATCTCAAGTCATAATAGCTCAAGTTGAATGATTTATATACTGTGCACTGTTCTAAACACTTTATATGTATTAACTCATTTAATTTTCACAAACATCTTATGAGGTAGGTACACAGACAGTTAAATTAATCACCCAAGGTCACTTAGTGATGGTGCTGGGATTTGAGCCTGGGTCTAGATCCAGATACCATGCTCTTAACAACTGTTATACTGGGAAGAAAATATGAGTTACTGAACTATAAAAAAGTTCATATAAGACAGAAACCAGAAAGTTCCTTTGTGAAGGAAAGTCTAACATGTACCAATTAAAAGTTAAAGTAATTATGGTGAATTTATTTGTTTATTGTCTTAGGGGAAATCATTAAGACTAGATTAAGAACTAAAAGATTGCAGAAGAGAAGTATTCCTGGAGTAGGGATTAAACAGCCATAGTGTTGAGCTTCCTAGTTTGAATGCATTTGCTGCTGTCACACAGTTTAATTTGAATAAATTTTATTGCTCCTAAGGATCTTTGATCCATGGTCCATTTTCCTGTGTTACAGATGAAAATATTGATACCTTAGAGTAGGGAAGGTCACAGGGCTAGTTTGTAGCAAAAATTAATAAGCCTGGAGCTCCTGTCTACCAGTTTCACATTTCTTCCACTATTTATCATTGCTACTTAGTCTTACCAGTTTCTTTTTAAGAACGGAGCTGTTATACAGCTTTTTCTTAGATTTGCATACATGTTAATTAAGCATTACTGCTGCTCTAGTTGTCTTTTTTTTTCTGGCCTTTTAAGAAAGGACAGTTTCCGTTATTGTACGTTGCCAAGAAGGAAACCAAAAATTTCAAGAATCAGTATGGTTTTTTGGCTAGAAAAACCTTTTATACTTTGTTGATGTAGTATTAGATCATTAAAGTGCAATGTATGATATATAAGAAATTCAGTCATTTAAAAGTAAGGGAAAAAACAAGTGTTTTCTCTAATGCTAGACAAGTTATCACTTTTCTAAATTAAATTTAATGCAAGCAGTTGGATACTTTACCCATTTTCATATAATTTTTTGAGGAAATTGAGCTATTAAATGGATGATAGCTTGATATTTGACATAACCTCTTGTTCAATGATGGTCTAGTTTAGGGTCAAGGAATGAGTGATCTGAAGGAATTAGGGTTGTTAATTCTATAGAGAGAAGACAGGTAGCTCAATAACATTCATTGTTATCTGAGAGGAGTTCGGTTTTGCTTTAGAGTTTCTTACAGGTCCAGTGGGTGAAAGGCAGAGTAGTGGAATTCTTTTCTATAGAAGGTAGAACTTTGTTGCAATTAAATCCCTTCATTTATAGTTGCATTTTGATGTCATGATCTTCCCTGACCCTCGCCCCATCATTAAAATTTTAGAGCTGGTGGTGACCATTTTAATCACCAAAGGAGGTGGTACCTGTGAGTTGTTTGGCAGTAAAAGACATTTAATAGATCGCAGCTACTAATGACATTTTGTAGGTTAGTTGGCAGAGAACTTGAATGAAATAATCTATAAAATTTTTTCAAAGATACCAAGATTCTTTGAAGAGGAAGCTAGTGGTAGCATAGAAACATCTTTGATATTAATATTTGTTTGTATGTTAGGGCATCTTTCATAATAATATTCTTTTTCTAATTTTTCTTTTAATTCATTCAGTCTTCTATGGTGCTTTAATGAGAAAAGAAAACAATTGTTTTTCTCTTTCCCAAAATCTTTGATTTCATGGATGATGAAATCCAACCAAATCTCTCTTTCTCTTTCAGCTTAGCAGTAAGGTGAAAAGGAGGGATTTTGATGTAATACATTTCAGTGTCTTAAGGTCTTTGAAATAGCGTTATCTGACTCTAATGAGGATGACTAAGGAACGGAAGTCAAGTAACACAAGAGTAGAAGAATTGAGTAATATAAGAATAAGAGGTGGAGACTGGGAACAGTAAAATTGGATTAGCATTATAGAATCTACTTCTAAAACTATAAAGTCTTGGAATTTTAGGAAATTTACTGTGAGTGACATCAGAATTATCGAAAATGTTGAAGTGGAATTTTCTAATTTCTTATTGGAACGTACTTTGAGGACAGTGTTGTAGGAAAATGAAACAAATGCTCCCTTTAAAAAAAGGTTAAAATTTAGTGTGGTTGTTTGGTGAGTTTTCACGATATGCATGTGTTCACTTAGAGAAAAAAACCTTAAGTTTGTATCTTTTTAGTAAGAGAAGAAAAATGACCTTTTAGTATGGCTGTTTGTCGATAGTGGAATTGAACGGTTTTCTGTTGGTCTAATTGATTTCAACAAGGACAGTTAAACCCAAATGTGAATAGATTTTTATCTTCCGTTATGATTTGTTTTGGAAGTATTTGTTGGGGATTCTTTTGGAGGACAGTCTGGGAGAATGAAGGCCATATATTCTGATAACTGAATTTCTAGCCCTGGCGTAATATATTAGGTTCATTGGTCCTGCAGATGGCAGTATTTATACTAAATTAAATTTAATACATGTGCTTTCTTAACCAAATAGATTTTCCACTGCTTTCTTTAAACGTTAGGGACAACAAAGCTATATATACAACTTTGTTCAGCACACATTTTTGATCTAGTACTTTTGTTTTACTTTCAGAATTAATAGGAAGTTTAGCCTTATTGAACTTGATATAAAATAGTAATTAAGAAATTAAAGACACTTTTCAAAAATTAGCAGTGGTTCTGTGTGTGTGTGTGTGAATAGATTACATTATTTACAAACCTAAGAGTTTAATTTTAATTTTAGTCTCTGAATCAGTAGTTTCTTTTCCAGTTTTTTAGTGGGGAAAATAATTACTGTTGTTATTATTTTTAATTTTTCTGAGTGCCAAACTATTAGGTTTATCTTTCTCAGCCAAAAATATAAAAATTAAAAATGATTTCCCCTATCCTTTTTTTAACCATTAGTTTTTTCCTTTAAAAAAATTCACTTTCAATTTTGAATTTCCTCAGTCAGCCTGAGTTTTCTAGCTTTTCCTTTGGTTGCCTTTTTTAAAAAAATCATCATTGTAATGCATCATGATGTGTCTTAATTGTCTAAGAACTGTGCAGTTTCCATTCTTTAAGTGCTACTTCTTTACTTGCTTAAATAATAGATATTTCTGCAGCAATCAATCTGTATAGTTATTAAGAGATATTAAAAGAGCAGCATTTTTTTTTTTAATGTGTTAGCCTACCTCCACACTATTTAAAGCCCACGGGATTCAACAGAGCAGGCACTAATCATGGATATTTTGTCATTAGTTGAATACTATGCTCCTGTTCTTCCTTGCCATTCTTTTATTTAAAGTTATTTGCAGTGGAATATTTGGATCCGTCTCATACCTTATTTTCTTTCTTTCTCCTCCCCCACTTTATCCTATCTTTTTCCTTTTCTACTTTTGCACGGTTTTTCTCTATGCCTTAGCTCCAGCCTATAGTTCCAACTTAGCAGCAGCAGAGAGAAAGATAAGTGTCTTGTCAGTGCCATGCTGCATCTGCCTTTCACTGGTATCTAAGCAACAGCAGCATGGGTTTTATGTCCTATGGGAAAATGTCCCACATGAGAACTTGTTATGTATCTCTAATGAAGGGGCTTTTCTTTCACAAATTTGAACTCTTGATACTCCTTCAAATGTTACCAGAACTGGTTTGATAAAAAGGTAATTGATGCTATGATTTAGAATTAATATCATTGGATTTGGCACAACTTCCCACAAAATGTCAAAAAAAAAAAAGTTTACTCCATTCTTGGTCTTTTTCACTAGAAATAGCATTCTAAATTGTAGTGGTAAATTATTTCCCTGAATCCCAGTGGTAGCCGACATACAATGGCAGCTTTCCAACGTATGCTTGCTTATCCATTTTACAGGTGTAGCAATGATGCAAATAGTCAGCTGCCCGTATGTAAAGACAGTCGCTACCACCAAGACCGGTAATTTTTAAAACCATCTTAGTTTGTTTTGTCTGTAAGTTGGCATGGTAGTGAATGTTGTTGTTTATCCTTTTATTTATTTATTTATTTATTTATTTTTGCCCAAGTAAGTGGATTTTTTTATATTTTTCTTTTTTAATGAGTAGTATAAATGCAGTTGTCATATTTGGCCAACACTTAATTTTCCCAATTGCCTGTAGTATTAGCTTCTTTGGTTCACAAAAGCAAATAAGGTCAGATCACTTTATATCTTAATTTGTGTAATAAGTGTAAACAACTTCATTCTCATATTCATAACATTTAACTTTATTTTTTGATATGTGTTTTTAAGTTAAATATAAAAAAATCATTTCCATGTGTAAAGTGATGTGATTATGCTTGCATGCTAGTGAGTATATGTGTGTGAATATTTGTGTGTATAGTATAAATTTACATTTTAAAGTTACTGAAATAAGGTAAATATCTGAAACTTAAATTCTCATTTAGGATTTGAGTTGGTATTTTTTTTTTCAATTTAGTTCTGTGTATCCTTATTTTACAGTATTTTACTTTTATAGTATCAGCTTATTTAGCTGACTTTTATGAAATGTAAATCTCAGCCTGTCTTTTAAAAATTAGAAAAACTTTGTTTTGTTTTAGGAAAAGAGTAAACTGACTTAAAGAGTTTATAGGGATATCTGACTTATTTAGCATATTAAAGTAGATTTAGTTTAAAACTTAAAATCTTATTCATATCCCCTTTCAGTATCTGAGCACTAAAAAATAATTTTGTCTCAGGAAATATGCTTAGTAAATATGCTTATTGCCTTAATTTCATTTGAATTGAGAAATTCTTTATAAAAATATATTTCCATTCATAGGGAATGAACCATGATTTTTATAATTTAGTATGTTAAAAGTTTTTGATAGGTGAGGCCAAAATTTCTGAGTGTTTTTAAGGTATTTTCTGGGTTGAATTTCTGAGTCAATTGAATTTAGACATTAACACTAAAAGACTAGGGAAATAGAATGAAATAATATTAAATCACCTTTTTATATGATTTTTTTGTAACAACTGGCTCATTCAGTTATTAATATAATAGAGAGATTTAGCTTAAAGTTTTATTTTGTATTGCAATTTGATACTTGGATCTAATTTTTTATTATTCTTTTTTCAGGTGTATTACCAGGAATGGCCCCTCCTATCGTACCCATGATACATCCCCAGGTTGCTATTGCAGCTTCACCTGCTACCTTAGCTGGAGCAACAGCAGTGTCTGAGTGGACTGAATATAAAACAGCAGATGGAAAGACATATTATTATAATAATAGAACATTAGAATCAACCTGGGAAAAACCCCAAGAACTAAAGGAAAAAGGTATAGTTGTTTTAATAACTTTGGAAGTAGTATGAACAATGATGTTATAAATAGGGTGCTATTTGAATTTCTTTTTTTAACACTTTTGAGGGATTTTCTAATTACTTAGTTGTTGGAGTTGATAAGGCAGTTCTTATATCCTGTCCATTTGGAGAAATTACATGGATTTTTTTTTTTAACTGTTGTCAGAAATTGTATAGTTGTTGTTATCTTTGTTGAAACTAATAGTACTGATCAGGAAGGAATGTGTGTGTTGTATGTGTTTTTTTTTTTTTTTTTAATTTGCATATGGGCAGGAGGCACCAGGGATCGAACTCCAGACCTCCAGCACGGCAGGTCGGAGCTCTGCCTGCTGAGCCACGGCAGCCGCCCTGTTTGTTGTATGTGTTTTGAAGAAACAGTTTCGACCCTTGGAATCTTCGATGAAGAAGACTCTTGTTTTTCTTACTATAAATCCCAATTTTTTTTGTCCTAAGTATCTTAGGCTCTTATCCCTTTCAATGGAATGAATGAGTGCTACAAATGATATATGACTTACTTCAAAGACTTTATGTCCCTCTGTAGTCAGTAGTTCTTTAAAGACAGTTTCCTGATTGATAAAACAAGATTCTTAAAGTTGAACATTACATTAAATTCAAATCAATGATGTTATAAGGCAGAACATTTCATTTTTATGGTTAATAACAAGAAATTGGAATATCTTAACTCTTTAGTCTCTGAAAGTTCTTAGGTTATTATATCAAAACAACTAAGTGCATTATCTTATTTTTTAATAGAAAAACTAGAAGAGAAAATTAAGGAGCCAATCAAAGAGCCCTCTGAAGAACCTCTGCCAATGGAGACAGAGGAGGAAGATCCTAAAGAAGAGCCTATAAAGGAGATAAAGGAGGTAAAGGGCCGTGACTTATTGACCTGGGAGCCAGCGTTATTTGGTACAGTTTACTTGAACCTAAAAATCCATTTGATAACATTTTTACATAATTGTTAGATATTTGATCTCTGAAATTTTATGGTTCCTTGAAATTTCTAATTCAATTTTCCCCTTGAAAATTTCCTTAAATTATTTCAAATACTTAACTGAGGCTCATAGAAAGAAAAGGCCTTGAGCCACAGCTTAGACCTGATCTTCAGACTCTTGACTTTCTAGACTGGTAAATGTTAAAATTATAAGTGTGACTTCCTACTTGGTGAATGTTTATGTTTGATCTTTCGTCTTTTACCAGTGTATCCTGGCATGGAATGAACCCTATATAAAACTGAAAGAGCTCTGCTTTTTGGAGATTTCCATTATTCAGTGAGGGACCAATGATGGCCATGTTTCATTAGTAGGGAAGTTAGCAGAAATAAGAAACCACCTTAAGTGAAGAGGATTCCTTTAACTTGTTATGCAACAATTCCCCATTTCTGCTCCTAGGCTAGTGGTCAGTGACTCTCTGAGATAGGACCAACTGCTGCTGCTGGATTCTGCGATTGTGGAGTTAACCTTTGTTTAGGGTGCAGTGATTTATAACTTCCTTAGGAATTCTTATTCAGGGTCTTCCTTCCCCATTCTGGCATCGAATGAACCTTGTGTTGGCTGCACTTGGAGGGATTTATAGAGATAATTGTATTTGTGGCATATTAGCTAAAATTTTGTGATATTAATTCAGTGGGAGTAATAACATTTCACCATAGGAGCCCAAAGAAGAGGAGATGACTGAAGAAGAAAAGGCTGCCCAGAAGGCAAAGCCAGTAGCTACTACCCCTATTCCTGGTACTCCTTGGTAAGTAAGTACCTAGCATAGTGTGTTTTGGGTTTTTTGGTCCTCATAAAGTTGTACTTGATTGTTAACATGGTTTATCTCATAGAAAGAACAAGTCCTTTTACTTGTATATGTCAAGTTTATGTTTTTGTTTACTCAGTGTTTTGGTTCTTTTTCATTATATTTGGATTTTCAAACCTAAAACTCAATTGCTATGATGTCTTTCCATCTGTACTTATGGTTCATAAAGACCTGAACCATTCTGAGATCGTGAATCTACTTTTCATTTGTTTAAAATTTTAAAAATTTATTTATGTGTGTGTGTGTTTTATATATATATATACATATATGTATATATATGTATATATATATATATGAACTGTGTAAAATGATGCCTTTTTATCTTAAGTGCTGAATAGTCTACTTTTTCTTTCTCCTTTTCTAATTGGTTCTCCCTTTCTTCCTTTCTCCATATCGGTGCCTTCTCTCCTGCTCTAACTTATTTAATACATATACAGTCATGTTGCAATGAGTTGGCTTGTCTCTTAATGTTTCCCTCCAACTTATTTCCTTACCTTTCCCCCCTTGGTTTTGTAACTAAAGAAATAAATGTTTGTCTTGTAGAGACAGTCTGGATTTTATTATTGCATGCTTCTGGTGCTTTTTAATAGTTTTCCATTTTTGAATTTCCTGTAAAGTATAAGCACATTTAGAGGTATAACCAGATTCTGCTTTGATCTTCTTGGCAAGACTAGTTCATAAGTGATGGTGTGTACTTCTCTCAAGATGCATGTAGCTGTCTCTCTTAGAAGCCATTGATGATGATTATTAGTGCCTAGATTAGTGATAATTTCTGCCTAGATTAGTGATTTTTAACCAGAGGCACTTTTACCCCCCAGTGGATATTTGGCAGTGCCTGGTGATATTTTTCATTGTCACAACTTGGGGAGGGTTACACAGGACAGCCCTCTACAACAAAGAATTAAGTGGCCCAAAATGTCCGTAGTGATCAGGTTGAGAAATCCTGGCCTAGATTTATTAAATCATTAAGGATTGAAAGCAGTGGTATTCTGTTTCTATCATTTCCTTTTCATTTATACCTGGAATGCTTCCATAAATACTCCTTTTATCAACTATTTCGCTATCTAGAAGAACAAATTATATAGGAAAAGAACGATTTACCAGTTTTCAAAATAATAAATTGGTTCCTTCCAAAAGTAATCAATGTGTTTGCTTGTTTTCTTTTATGTAATATTATTATGAATTCATATATTTAAATTTATATATTTCTATCCATTCCTATACATTGCAGTTATTATCCTTATTGATGTTTAGTTGTCTTATATTTAGCCAAGAGGAACCTTTTAAGATTAACAAGTCTGATAGCTTTCTTGCTTTTTGCTATGACAAGATGCTCCAGACTTACCTTTGGTGTTACCTGTCTCAGACTGGATTCAGCCATTCTGTCTTCTTTTTGTGGCAAGTGGCATTTGTAGGTCACAGTGTAGAATATTGGGATAGTTTTTGTTACTGAATTAGTAATTTTTTAGGACTATTTCATAGACACACAGATAGAAGATATATAAGCAGACCACATGTAGGTACACACACCTCACCCCCCCCCCCCCACATTCATGGCTAAAATACATCCTGGATACATACCATTCATTACCTGTAATTTGGGACTACCATAAGATTTTTACTTCATTTTTTGTCTTCAATATATCCTTTCACGTTTGCTGAAATCAACTTGCTTAAAAATACTTGTTTTTCTCGTACACAAATCATAGAAAAACAATACAACAGTATCACTAACAATATGATTACTGAAGACAGTTTAAACATTTATTTCACTTTTTTTATGTTTAGGGTATATCCCACTAGGGATTTTTGGTCAAAGTAAATTATGTTTTAAAGACATTTAGAATAGTTGTTTTCAGATACATGGGTTTGTTTTGTTTAATAATTATGGAAAGTTTCAAAACAGTCTTTTCAAGAATATATTCCTAGATTGTGGTTTCTCTGTTTTAGTATTAATAGAAAAAGAAGCTGATACACACACATATATACACACACACAGCCTGTCCTGTCCCAGTCTGGAGTTTCATGGGCCTCATCAATTTTCAGTCTCTGGTCTGTTCTCAGATTAGAGAAATTTTCTTTTGCAGTTTGTTTAATTGGTACTTTACCTCATTTGGTTCTTTTTCCTTTTCTGGAATATCTTTAATTTGCATGTTAGATCTCTTGGATCTGTTATCCTCCAAGCCTCTTTTACTTTTCTGTTATGATTTTTATATGTAGTTTTGCCTCGTTAGTTTTTCTTTGATCTTAACAACTAATTCAAGTCTGATAGTTACCATCTTCATGTATACTCAGAATATCTTGGTCTGAAAAATCCTGTTTTTAAGTTTGCAAGACTTTTTTTGGTATGTTTTCACTGCTTTCAAATCTCTTTAGGTTTTTGTTTTCTCATTTCATTTATGTTCTTTAGCATTTCTCTTAAACTTTGTGTGTGTTTTAGTTATTCTACCTGCTCGCCCTCTGGTTTGACTGCCTGGACACCTTGGGAAGGCTGCTCTTTTTCTTTTATAGGCTGCAATTCTCTGCCAAGGCACCTGTATGATGCTTCTCTGTACTCGTAGTGCTGTATTTAGTCTTTTATAGTTCAGGGATATCTGATACTCCCATATGGGGTAAGTGTCTTCTTTTCCCAAAGCATCCACATATTCTTAAATGCCAAGTTCTTGGGATCTGCTGCTCTCTAGTTTGCTCAGCTCAGAGAGAAGAAGCCTTGCACCTGTTCACTTTGTTAGGAGCCAAGTAAAGTCCAAAGTTCCAGTTATCTGCTCCTGGGCTCAGAAGAGGCAAATAGGTTGAGATTGGAAGTGGAAGGGAAGGAGAACTATGTTCAGACTGTGTTCTTAAAGTTAATCATATATATGTATATATATGATATCATATATATGATACTTATTACTAAAATATACATGAATGCATAAAAAGCATTTAGTATGTAGGAATTATATGGCATAAAAAAGATGGAAGAATTCTGCCATTTAAAAATGTCTGCATTAATAAAAATGTGGTATATATGCTCTCTAGACCTTTACTATATTGTGTTTTATAGTTGTGTGTGTGTCTGTACACATTGTAGTGTCTTAAAATGTTATTCATCAGTGCAAGTATGTCTGAGAAATACTGCAATTTAGTAACTACAAATCTACTGGTGAAAGAATAGTTTTCTGTTGTGTTTAATGCACAATTTCCCTACAGATGGATAGCTACATTATTTCCTGCAACCCCCATTTACAAAAGTTACTGTTTAAAATGTTTTTCTACATATTTCTTTGTGAACATATGCAAGTGTTCTGTTGGTTTGATTCATATGATTCATAGTCAGTCAAGTCATTGATTGAATCGAAATCAGAATGGCTAAGATTTTGATGGGCAATGATAAATAGACCTCAGAAAAAGGTTGGAAAGTTGGGAACAAGGGGATGGTATACCAGCTAAATTCCCAAAAAACAGTTTGAGATGACCAGTTTTTGCTCTTTCTAGTGTAGAGATATTATATTCCTTTGAAATATTTTGTACACTGATGTAAAATAAATCTTTTTATGTTTCCATGAAGTCCATGTTTTTTGCTTTGGATTACCTCTTCACAGTTTTTGCTCATTTTTTTAATGGTCTTGTCTTTTTTTTTTTTTTTTTTAAGTATGTGGGAGCTTTTTATATATACTGCTATTTACCCATTCACTTCATATGTATTATAGTTTGTCTCAATTTGTTGATTCTTGTTTTGACATCTTGCCTTATATAAATTTTATATTTAATGAGGTTGTTTGTTGATCTTTTTGTTTATAGCTTCTTGATTATATCTTTTTTAGGAAGCAACTCCATCCCCCAATTTTTAAAAATACGCTATTTCTTAGTGCCATTTGAATTCATGAAAGATAATCAGTTGTCCAGACTAATTGTCTTCTAAATTACCAGTGAAGAAATGTATTATGATTAGTATAATTTTTATTCCATATTTTATTATTTTTCTCTTAGAAAATGGGTAAGCACTAATGTTACACTAAACAGATTGTTCAGCTAAGCAGAGGTATGCTACTTCCTGATCATTTGAATAGGCAAATTTTTATTAGTCTTTCCACCTCTTGATATCTTCAAATGTTACTCTTCAGAGTATTGTTTCTTTAGATCTAAGAAGACAAATGTAAAACATTCATCTTTCCCTTATAGTGGGAGTTAATTTTTTTTATATTTCATGGCATTAATTTGGCTGTTTTTTTTTTAATAGAGTGGTCAGAATTAGAAGCATTTTTGCATCTGCTAAGATCAGTAAACTTTAGTTTCTAGATCTAAGAATTGTTAATGTTTTGACAAAAAATTTAATGGATACAAAATTATAATTTTTCCCTTTTATTATTGATTGCTTTGCATAGTTTTAGTTTTGATATGATTTATTTGCTTGTTCTCTGTTTTTGTTGTTGTTGTTTTGTATGCTAAATGCCCAGGATCACATTTCATTCTTTTTCCGTGTGAGTATCCCATTATTGCAGCACCATTTGTGGAATTTTTGTTTGTTTTTTTCTTTCTTTTATTTTTATTTTTGGGAAGTACATGGGCCAGAAATGGAATCCAGATCTCCCACATGGCAGGTGAGAATTCTACCACTGAACTACCCTTGTACCCCCTGTTGTATTTTCACTTATAAAAAATTTAGTTTTGATCTTATAGTATATTTTATCTTTACTGAGAGTTACGCAGAACCCCCCCACGCCACTTTTTTTTTTATTGCTTGTGTTTTTATGTTTTTTACTCTCAACATTTTATTGAAAAATTTGAACACAGAAACTTTGAAAGAATTAATTATACGGGGAACACCATATATTGACCACCTAGTTTCTTTAGTTACTATTTTGCCACGTTTGCTTTATCACTTACTTATCAGTCCCTCTTCTATTGATCTTATTTTTTTGATGCATTAAAATTTACAGACATCAATACACTTCATCCCTAAATGCTTTAGCATGCATATCATTAGGACAGTTTTGTGACAGCAGAATTCTTTGTGCATGGTTTCTTGTTAATTCTGGAAATGTCATGATAGTGTCTTACTGTATGCTTACCACTAGAGGGCTTTCCTCAACAGCGAATTTCTAATTTTATTTTTTAGAGTTTTTAGCTAAAATGATGTAGTAGAGTAATATCTCCATCTTAACATAGTTACTGTGTTAATACAGATCAAGCAGTGTTTTAGAAACTGGCCTGGATGATTTAGGCTTATTTCCCCCCCTCCCTAGTCAAGTTAAAAACACCTAGCAATTTAGTTGCAAGTGTCTCATTATGGTGCTAAAGGATATTCTTGAAGAGACTTCTGTATTAGGTGGATGAAAATCTCCCCCCTGCTCCCACAAAAAAATTATTGTAAAGAGAGTTTGAAATTAGCAGCATTTTATATTCCCTAGGATCCGTAAACCTTAGTTTTTGGTTGGACTCTGTGACAGAAACAGGAATCTACTCCATCATTTCCACAAAAGATTTTAGATTTAGTTACACACATTATACATTTTTTTCTTATTTTTTATTTGTGTTTTTGAGATAGTATAGACAGCTACACCTATTTAAAGTTCATTACCATAATCAAGATAAACATTACCTACAAAATTTTGTGTTCCTTTGTAGACCATCATTTCTTCTATTCCTATCCCTAGGGATCTCTCTGCTTTCTATTATTACAGATTACTTTGCATTCTGTAAGATTTTTATCAGGAATAATACAGATTGAATTTTTTTTGCCCAGCTCTTTTCTTTAATATAACTGCTTTTTTGTGTTACAGTTCACATACTATAAAATTCTTCATTTAAACTGTACAGTTTATTTTTTTAACCTTTAAAAATGTTATAATTTAACATATTCAAAGCAAAGAAAGAAAAAAACAATAGTTTTCAAAGCACTCTTCAATAAGTAGTTATAGAGCAGAGTTTGTCATGGGCTACCATACCATCATCTCAGATTTTTCCTTCTAGCTGCTGCAGAATATTGGAAGCTAGAAGGAATATATATTTTTTTCTCGTCACTTTTTTTCTTTTTTTGTGAAAAATAGCATATATACAAAAAAGCAATAAATTTTAACATACAGTACAACATTTAGTTGTAGAACAGATTTCAGAGTTTGGTATGTGTTACAATTCCACAATTTTAGGTTTTCAGTTTAATTCTTAATATATTCACAGAATTGTGCAACCATCATTACAACAAATTTTAGAACATTTTCAATACCCATTAAAAAACCCCATGCCAATGAATAGTCATTCCCCATTTCCTCCCACCTCTCCCAGTCCCAGGCAAACACTTCATGTACTTTCTGTTTCTCTCAATTTGTCTGTTCTGGACATTTCACATAAATGTCGTATAATATATGGCCTTTTGTGACTGGTTTACCTAGTTTCTATCAGCAGTAATGCCTCTGAGATTCATCTGTGTTACTTTGTGCATCAATAGTTTGTTTTTCATTATTGCTGGAGTAGTGTGCCTTTGTATGACTATAGTACAATTTGTTCACCTGTTGATGCACATTTAGGTTATTTCTAATTTTCAGCTATCCCACTCCTGCATATTTACTCAACAGAAAGAAAAATGATTGTTCATAGGAACTTTATTTGTAATAGTCAAAAACTGGAAACAAACCAAATAAATTACAAATAAAGCTGCTCTGAACATTCTTATGCAAGTCTTCATGTAAATATATTTTTGTTTCTCTTGGGTAAATACCTAGGAGTTGGAATGGTTGGATTGTATGGTAGGCATATGTTTAACTTCCTAAGAAACTGCTGTGGAAAGCAATGTGAAGTTCCCATCAACAGGGTGTTAGTGTTCCTGTTGCTCATCATTGTCACCAACACTTGGTATGCTTAGTTTTAAAAATTTAAGACTTTTAATGGGTGTATAGTAGTATTTGTATTTCCCTGGTTACTAATGATTTTGAGCTTTTCTTCCTATGCTTATTTGCCATTTTTTTTAAGCATCTGTTCACATCTTTTGCCTTTATTTATATGCTGTATGGCAGGGTCATTTCATTATTTTTCCATATGAGTGTATCCTGTTATCGCAGCACCATTTGTTGAATTTTTAAAAAAATTTTTTTGCTTTTTTGTTTTGGCGGAAGTGCATGGGTTGGGAATCAAACCTGGGTCTTCCGTGTGGCTGGCAAGGATTCTACCACTGGACTACCCTTGCACCCCCTTTTGCCTATTTTTTGTTGGTCTGTTTTTCATATTATTGAGATATGAGAGCTTTGTATGTTTTGGTTATAAAAGTCCTTTGATACATCTGTTGTGAATATTTCCCCCCAGTCTGTGGCTTGCCTTTTTATTTTTGTAACAGTGACTTTTAGAGAGCAAAAGGTTTTAATTTTGACATTCCATTTGTCATTTTATATCTTAAATCGTTTGAGCTTTTTGTATTTTAAGAAATTCTTCCCTACCCCAAGGTTACAAAGATTTTCTGCTATGTTTTCTTCTGGAAGTTTTATAGTTTTAAATTTTACATTTAAGTCTGTGACCAATTTTGAGTTAATTTTTGTGTATTGTGTGAGGGTAAGGGTCTATGCTCTTTTCCATGTAAGTTGATTCAGCACCATTTGTTGAGTAGTCTTTCCTTCGAGTTTCCTTGTAGTCCCTTTGTCAGAAATCACTTGTGTGGGTCTGTTTCTCAGCTCTCTGTTCTGTTCTGTTGACTGATATGTCTGTCTTTTTACCAATACTAAATTATCTTGATTTCTGAAGCTTTATAGTAAGTTTTGAAATCAGGAGGGTAAGTCCAGGTTCTTTTTTTTCCAACTTGTTAAGCTATATCCTTTGCATTTTCATGTGAAGTTTAAAATCAGCCTTTTGCTTTCTTCCCCTGCAGAAATGCCTGCTGGAATTTTGATTCAGATTGCATTGACTCTGTAGATGAATTTGGGGAGAATTGACATTTTAACAATATCAAGTCTTCCAATCCATGACTGTGATTTAAATCCATCCATGAATGTGATTTATCTTTCCATTAATTTAGATTTTTTATTTCTCTCAGCCATGTTCAGTGTAGATGTCTTGAACATAATTTTGCTAGATTTTATTCCTAGGTATAATACTTTTGCAAATTAGATTTTTTTTTAAATTTCATTTTCCATTTGACTGCTGTTAGTATATAAGGACATAATTGATTTTTGTATATTAAGTTTGCTTTGTAGGATCTTGCTAAATTCATTAATTAGTTCTAGTAATTTTATAGAATCTCTTGGTATTTTCTGTGTCATCTGCAAATAGGGGCACTTTAGTTCTTTTGTTTTGGTCTTTTATGCCTTACATTACCTTTTCTCTCCTTATTGTAATGACTAGGACCTTTAGTACAATGTTAAATAGAAGAGGTAAAAGCAAGCACCCTTTCTTTGTTCCTTATCACAGGGTATTCTAGTTTGCTGGCTGCCAGAATGCAATATATACCAGAAACGGAATGGCTTTTGAAAAGAAAAGTTACAAGTTTACAGCTCTAAGGCCATGAAAATGTAGCTCTAAGGCCATGAAAATGTCCCAGATAAAGCAAGTCTATAAAAAATGTCCAAATTAGGACACCAACAAGAGGTTGTCTCACTCACGAAAGGCCAACGAAGTTCACGGTTTCTATCTTGATAGGGCAGGCAAATGGCAAACATGGCGATGTCTGCTAGCTTTCTTTCCAGGCTTCTTGTTTCATGAAGCCCCACCAGGGGCATTTTCTTTCTTCATCTCCAAAAGTCTCTGGATGTGTGGGCTCTGGTGGTCCTCTTATCTCTCCCATCCTTCTGAAGCTTTCTCTAAAATGCTTCCTCTTTTAAAGGATTCTCGTAAACCAATCAAGACCCATTTAGAATGGGTGGAGTCACAACTCCATCACAACATTAATCGAATGTTAATACCCACAATTGGGTAAGCTGCATTTCTGTGCAGAGATAATCTAATCAAGCTTTCACCCAGCAGTGAGGAATGAAGATTAAAGGACATGGCTTTTCTGGGGTATGCCATAGATTCAAACTAGCACCCTTGGGGAGATAATTCAATCTTTCACCATCATACATGTTTGCTGTAAGTTTTTCCTAGGTTACCCTTTATCAGTTTTGAGAATGTTTCCCCACTATTCTCTGTTGGTAGTGTTTTTATTTTGATTCTTTATCTTTTGTAATGAGATCGTTTTTTTCCTTCATTCTTTTAATATGTTGAGTTACATGGTTGGTTTTGGACTAGTGTTGCATTTCTGGCTTAAACCCTACTTGTCATCCTGTATTATCCTTTTTATATGGATTTCATTTGATTTGCTAATATTTTATTAAGGATTTTTGCATCTTTTGATGTCTTTGTCCAGTTACACTGGCTTTATAAAATGAGTTGCATAGTGATCTTTATTCCTCTATTTATTGAAAAGATTTATAAGACTGCTGTTATTTTCTCAGTGTTTTATGGAATTAAAAAGTGAAACCATCTGAGACTTGAGTTTTCTTTTGGGGAAGGTTTTTAGTAATGAACTAAGCTTACTAAATAGCTGTAGGGCTATTCGGATTTTCTGTTTCTTTTGCGAGTTTGATAAGTTGTATTTTTAAGAAATTTAATTTGTCTAAGTTGTTGAATGTCTGTAGGCTCTGTGGTGATATTCTCTTTGTCATTCTGGCTATTGGTGATTTGTGTTCTTTTTTCTTGATCAGTCTAACTAGAAGTCCATCAGTTTTATTGGTCTTTTCAAAACAGCAGCTGGTTGCCCATCTTTCCTTTTTTTCTGCCCTTTATTATTTCTTTCCTTCTACTTTGTGTTTACGTTATGCTGCTTTTTATAGTTTCTTATGTTAGACTCACTGGTTAATAATCTTAGTTCTTTATATTTCTAACATAAGCATTTAAAGCTTTAAGTTTCCTTCTAAACACTGCTTTAGTCGTAACCTTTAAGTTTCAGTATGTTGTATTTTCAGTGCTATTCAGTTCCTATTTTTAAATTTACCTTTGATTTTTACATTTGACTCAAGCTATTTAGACATCTGTTGGTTCAATTTCAGATACTTGGGGTTTTTCTAGATGTGCTGTTAGAGATTTAATGATCCTATGTATAACATTTTCTGTGATTTTGATACCTTTATATTTACTGTCATTTTTCTTGATCAGCATATAGTCTTTTCTTAGTATCATGAAATGAAAAGAATGTGTAGAGTGGTGTTTATTTTTTGTAGTTTTGGAATTGTCTGTTTCTCTCGAATTTGGTTCATTCTTGCTTTTCTAGGGCTCTTAATAGGCTCATACACATTTTATAATTATGTCTTCCTGATGAACTGTCTCTTTTATCATTATGAAATGACCCTCTTTATCTTTGATAGTGCTTTGTCTTTTTTTTTTTTCCTATTTAAAAATTTTTATTTAAAAATTTCCGAACATCAACCCTCTCCCCCACTCCCTGGTAACTTCTAATCTACATTTTGTCTCTTATGATTGGGCTCTTTGTGGATATTTCATATAAATGAAATTATACAGGATTTGTCCTTACGTGCCATGCTTATTTCAGTTGGCGTGTTTTCAAGGTTCATCCATGTTGCAGCAAGTATCAGAATTTCATTCCTTTTTACAGCTGAATAAATATTCTGTTGTATGGAGAGACTGGATTTTCCTTATCTGTTCATCCATTGATGGACACTTGGATTGCTTCCACCTTTTGGCCACTGTGAATAATGTTGTGATGAACATTGGTGTAGAAATATCTGCTTGAATCCTTGCTTTCAATTTTTTGGGGTATATACCTAAGAGTGAAATTGCCATATTATATGGTAATTTTATATTTAACTTTTTGAGGAACTGCTATACTGCTCTCCACAGTAGCTGCACCATTTTACATTCCCACCAACAGTGTATTAGGATTTCAGTTTCTCAAGTTATCTTCCTTATTTTTAGTAATAGCCATCCTTGTTGATATTTTGATTTGCATTTCTTTAATAGCTAATGATGCTCAGCATTTTTCATGTTTATTGGCCATTTTTATGTCCTCTTTGGTAAAATGTGTAAGTCCTTTGTCCTTTTTTAAATTGGGCTGTTTGTCTTTTTTTTTGTGGTAGAGTCATAAGAGTTCTTCACATATTCTGGATATTTAGTCCTTACCATATATATGATTTGTGACTATTCTGGATATTTAGTCCTTATCGTATATATGATTTGTGACTACTTTCTCCTGTTCTGTAGGATATCTTTTCATTTTCTTGACAATGTCCTGTGAAGCACAAAATTTTTTCATTTTGATGAAGTCCAATTTATTTATCGTTTCTTTTGTTGCACATGTGTTTGGTGTTATATCCGACACATGTGTTTGGTGTTAAATATTCTACCACTGTAGAATCTGAGTTTGGGAAGATTCACCCTTATGTTATCTTCTAAGAGTTTTTTGGTTTTAGCTCTTATATTTAGGTCCTAGATACATTTCGGATTTATTTTTGTCTAAGGCGTGAGGTAAGGGGTCCAACTTCATTCTTCTGAATGTGACCATCCAGTTTTCCCAGCACCATTTGTTGAAGAGACTGTTCTTTCCCCATGTATGTCCTTGGCATGCTTGTTGAAATTCCACTGGCTGGAGATACTTTTTTTCTTTTTAGTCTGTTTGTTTACTTTCTATATCCCTGGCATGTAAAACAATGTTTGGCATCTGGTAAGTGCTCCATAATAAATATCTTCTCAGTGAGTGAAGACTCCTATCAAAGAGTCTTCCCAATCACTGGGCTCAGAACCCCTCCCCTTTGGCCCCAGAATGCTTGAAAAATAGTAACAGCTGTTATTTATTGAACATTAAACATTCAGGGTCCAATTTCTCAATAGTTGTTGGAAGTGATGTGTGTTAACACATTTAAACCTCATGCAAAAAAA
>PVIY010022083.1:0-15121 GCA_004026745.1 Myrmecophaga tridactyla
AGGCTTAAGAACTTTTACCTTAAGGGACTGCCAAATTGACCATGAAGCTGCCAGCTGTCATTAAAAGAATACTTAGTAATTTTGAAAACCAAAACGTTAATGATAACTCTACCAAAACAGAGAAATTATAAGTAGAAATTCGCTAACTAAAAAAATAAGAGAATCACAAACCAGAAACTTGCAAATACCAAGGGAGGGGGATACTTTGTAAAAAATAAATCTCTACTAACTCCTTCAGTTACATGACTAAAAGATGTAGTATATCAATTTTCTTTAAAATCAGCAAGGCATTTCATCCTAGCTTATGTGGAAATTACCAACAAAGGGGGAAGCTATCTTCTAGATTGGGGATTTTCAAACCGAAATTGTGTGTCAGAATCACTGGAGGCTAATACAGAATTCAGGCACCAAGACTTGCTGAAGTAGGAGACCTCTTTAAAAATACTGCTGAATAATTTAAAATCACTTATGGAACATTTAAAAAAAATCCAGATGTTCAGGCCACACCCCATATCAATTAAATCAGAATCTCTGGGGGTAGGACCTGGATGGCAATAGTTTTAAAAAGTCCCCTATATATATATATATATATATATATACAGCCAAGTATCAGTATTTCTCAAAGCTTAATGTGTGTAGAAATCATCTGGGAATCTTGTTAAAAATGCACACAGAGAAGAACAATACAGCCATGAGAAGCAGAACTAGACAGTGAGCTTTGGAGATGAAGAAGGAAAACGCCTCTCAGGGAGCTTCATGAAACAGGAAGCCAGGAGAGAAAGCTAGCAAATGATGCTGTATTTGCCATGTGCCCTTCCAGCTGAGAGAGAAACCCTGCCTGTGTTCACCATGTGCTCTTCCACTTGAGAGAGAAACCCTGAACTTCATCGGCCTTCTTGAATCAAGATATCTTTCCCTGGATGCCTGTGATTGGATATTTCTATAGACTTGCTTTAATTGGGACATTTTCTTGGCCTTAGAACTGTACACTAGCAAATTAAATTCCCTTTTTTAAAAGCCAAAAAAAAAAAAAATGCACACAGAATTCAGTAGTTTTAGAGGGGTCTGCAGTTCTAATAAGCTCCCAGGTAATGATGATGATGCTGGTCTGAGGACCACACTTTGAGTAACAATAGATCTGTGCTGTCCCAATAGACAGCCACCAGCCACATGTGGCTATTTGAATTTTAAATAAAAGTTAAAATTCAGCTCCTGAGTCATACAAGCCCCACTTCAAGTGTTCAACAGCCACTTGTGGTCACACTACTAGGCAACACAAGTACAGGAACATTTCCATCATCACAGAAAGTTCTATTGGACACCATCGGGCTATCATTTGATCATTAAGAGTATATAAAATTTGTAAGAGGAGTATGTTCAAAGCAAGTTTATCAATGAGTTACTGTCACTCTTATAAGGAGTTAACTCAAAACTTTAGTTGATAGCTGAGGACTGATTAAGTGACCTGACAAGTGGCTGATTCTAGAAATCACTGTCACCAACTTGAATGAAGGGCTCAAAAGTACGTACAGTAAAGAAGCAAGTAATACAAAATAAGTAAGGAAACATCTTCAAGGTGAGCATTAGAGTCCAGAACAGTGTAAAACAAATAAGAGACCAATCAGAATAAAATAAAATGAAATCTGTATTAAGTAGCAAGTAATATATTTAGAGATGGCAGGGGGTGGGAATGGGCAAAGCATATAAACACAAGATGGGAAATGATTAGGAATATAGCAGAAAAAGGACCTCAGATTAGGGCCCATGAGTTGTGAATAACAAGAAAAGACGCTTGCTAAAAGCATCAAAAATACAGTACTGATTAGAATACTAGCTGGCTCTAACCTCCATTTTCCAACTCATATGAAGTTCAGATTAGCATTGTAAAAATAGCTAAACATAAAGGAAGACAAAAGGCTTTATTTTACATAGACAATCACAATGGAAGTTACCCAGCAAAATACCACAAGCATACAACGTTTAAGTACAAAATCATCCTAGTAAATAAAGAACAAAACTTGAGGCTAATCTGCTGTAAAAATATTTTAGGTTAGATTTAATAAAAAACATCAGCACCAGAACAGGTTATGGTGGACAGATATAAGGTATGGAATGAGTTATAGAGATTATAGCTTTGGAAATAGAAACAATAATCCTTGAACATAATGGTTCAAGTGCAAGACAGATGGGTTGACATCAAGGCTTTTTCTAGTACTGATTTTTTCAAATTTCATACTGTAAAACAGCTGCAGCTTAATACAAGGTAGAGGCAAACTCCTTCCTCATGTAGAGCACCGCAACAAACAGGTGAATGCTAGGCAGGATCTCTCGTTAATTCTAGGAGGTCAGTGCTGCTTGTGGAGTCAGACAAGTTATTCCACTCTTCATCAAACCCCAGCAATCCTCCTAACAGCTGCTGCTCTGCACCTGTTTGTCAGATCTAAACTTGGTTGTTTTAGCAGAAAGTAAGCAAATAATATTGACACTTTGGCCTGCATGATTCTTTGTTGTGGGGTCTGTCCCGTGCAGTGCAAGATGTAAGCAGCATTCCTGACCTCTTCCCATGAGACACCAGCAGCACCTGGCTAAAAAAAATGCTCAGGAAACAGATCACTAGACATATCCTAATTAAAAAGTAAGGAAGCATATAGTTATATTTAAATTTAAAAATTAAAAGGAAAAACATGAAAGGGACCATTCAGGGACAAGCTATCAATCACCTCCTAAAAGGGAAATAACAAAACACTGACATATCAATGTTTGAATTTGTCTTTTGAAAAAACTTGATAAGCTGATAAGACCTAAAATTATTTCTAAGTTAAAAACAATTTTTAGATCTTACAGAAGCTAAAAACCTAACTTTAACAAGTATAATAGCCTCCCTGTGATTTTTTCATTCCACTCCATGTTTCATTAAAGTGACTTTCAATAATAAAACATGGAATTTCTCATTAAAGGCTACTTCCTTCAGTAATAAATTCACTAAGCCAAGCAAATGTAATTAGTCTGGTTCCAAAATATTAATTTATCTTATGTAAACACACATAAAAATTTGTGCATGCAATCTCTTAAGAGATGCAAGCTAAATGCCCGACTATGAATGTGTTATTCCTGAAATGTCTTGACAACAGCTGTAAAAATATGGGCACGCTGGCTTTGGTTCAGTCCCAAAGCTGATAAAAGTAACACTGCCCACTAGAGGGAACCTAACTTGTCATACTGTTCCCTAAACAAATATAAACACAAGAGTAAACAAAATAGGAAGGGATGTGAGGTGTAGGTTTCTGTGCTCCTGCTAGGTGAAGCACTGAGGAAAGAAGATAGCAGGAAAACCGTAAGACTCCATAGCTAAACTCTCTGCTTTAAGACCACCTCAATATCTGTATGAAGTAAAAGGAAAAGCAAAAAACAAGCAGACTACATGCATAAAGCATTTTGTTTACTTGTAGAAATAGATTAAAAGGCAAGTATCCCATATCAGGTAGCCTAAAAAAATCCCCATATTTTTATATGTCATTAAGATTATTCTGTATATTACTAAAAATAGTATATTCCCTTATAAGTCAGAGCTACTAGGCTTTGTCCCTAACAAATATCTGCATCTAGAATGCCTGCCAGATATTAAGTCTAAGTAATTCTTCAAAAGTCCATTAAATCGTTGCTTAGGAGAATCACAGGCAAAGATCTTAAGGCAGTTGTAATGAAGAAACTCTCAGTCATTAACTACCAAGTGATTCCTGAAATTAGGGCAAATCAGCTTTTTTTAAATATGATTTTAATTACAAAACAATAAAAGCTCACTGTAGATATTTTAGAAAATGCAAATAAGCTTTAAAAAGTCACTGCTAATCTTACCATCCAGAAATAATTACTACTCTGTAGGTCTATATTCTCCTGGTTATTTCTATGTACATAATCATCTACATTTTTAATCTATGGAGGTTGAATCTTTTTAACTATCTTTTTTCACTTAATAAATCACTAACATATATATACTTTTTAAATGACTGCATAGTATTTCATTGCATGCATTTCACCATAATTTATTTAAACTTTAAATAAATTTTAAAGCATCCCCTACCACTGGATATTTAGGTTGTTTCCAATTGTTCACTGTGAAAAGTACTTTAAAGGGTTCCTCTCTTATCTGATGTGGTCATAAAAGCAGCTCACAGGAGGTCTGACTCTTCTTCAGAAAAGGCTTAGCTATAAAACCAACTAAACAAACTAGAAAAAATTTCAAATCTATTTTGATCTAGGGTTTCCATGTTAGGAACCCCTTATCATTCTATCTTCCCTCTTCAAATTGGTCTGTGGCCTCCTCTATCGTCATCCACACTTTGTGCTCACAGAATCCTCCCATTTCTTTTTCTCTCATGTTTCCCATTCTCCTAGAGTACATCCTGATTGTGTATGTGTGGGGGGAGAAACTTCCCAAACTATCCACAACCCCCAACTGGTATTTCAAAAACACATAGGCCTTTATGTTGACAATTAAATTCCTGTTACTGCAGAAATTGTGTCCAAGTCTACTTCCAGAGCTAGAAGCAACTTGGCTTGCAGCAGCTTCCCGATGACGAAGACAATGCATATTTTTCCTCTCCCTCAGAAAGCTTCAAACATATCACAAGGGTTAATGGCCTAGTTCTTTATTATCTCCCCCATCCACATTCATCACAAGACACCCTACCCAGTAAAGCAAGAATGAGAGGTTATTGTTGAGACAGAATGAATGAGACAATGCGCAGTTCTGTTTTTCTGACCTGACAATGTGACCGAGGCAGGGGCACTGTGACCAGGGAGGGGCCCTGGCTGGCCTCCGTGCATCCTGGCACAGCTGCCTCGGTGTGCTGCAGAAAAAGCAACCTGGCTCAAGAGACTTTTCGCCCAGACGCCTCTTCCTCAGAGCTCAAGTGTGAGTAGTTGAACTCACACTGCTGCAGAGAGGACATGTTCTCTCTCAATAAGAACTAGGACATTAGATCCTATTCCTGGCTGTGCTTTTCTATTCCAGATATCCCTAAGACTGGAGTAATGATAAGTTTTTTCTCCTTTAAATATAAATTGTGGTGACCTCCTGAAAATGAGGTGCCACACAGAAAACACCACCTGCACAAGCAGCTTAGAAAGACTCTCAGTTGCTTAAATCTCTAATCATGGATCAGAATTCAAGAAAACTGTGAGTTTTTGGCATTTACACACTAAGACAGGAACACCTGCAGTACCTCCAAAAGCATAACTGTTCCCCCACTTCTACAGAAGCTCCCCACTTCTACAGTACCACCAAAAGCATAACACAGAAAGAAGTGTTTATGGAAAGCAAAGGATTTTTATTTATTTATTTATTTATTTATTTATTGACATTGGCAGGCTCCAGGAATCAAACCCAGGTCTCTGGCTGGCAGGGGAGAACTCTGCCACTGAGCCACTGATGCCCACCCAAAAGCAAAGGAATTTTTGTTATTTGGGCTAGCACACACTTCCTCACAGAAGTTATTCAAGTGCATAGTGTACTTTCTGGAGAAATCATGTCTTTCAGAGTTGGTGATGAAGATAATCAAAGACCAGAACAAGGGCCAAAAGAAAAGGCCACAGAAAAAAACAGAATCTTTCTCTTGGCAGTTCAAAGTCTTATTCTACCCACCAGACTATAATAGCCTCCTAAAGTGGAGGAGTTTCAGAAAGTTACTGGAGGTCAAGGGAAGGGCAAGTGTTTCTTTTTTAGCACTCTGTTTTTCATACAAAATAAATAAAACAAAGAGTTTGAAAATTAAAAAAAAAAAAAAACTCCAAACTCAAAATTCAATTTCAGAGACTATCACAGGTTCCCCAAAGTCAGACTCACTCTTTAGCCACCATCTGGGGGATGGGTTCATCCAGGAGTTCCAAGCTGTGCAGGATCCAATAGCAGAGCCATGGGCGGCTGGCATCCAGACACTGAGAAAGGGACAGGGGACAAAAGACACCACTTATTCAGAATTATTCCAAGACACTGCTGACAAGGCAACATCTATCTCACTACCAGTAGCCTGGCAAGAGGAAGGAGGGCACCCTATGAATGAAGGACACTTTGCTTTGTGGCCTTAGCCAGGAGCTAAAATGACCATATATGAGAAAAGGAAAGTTTAACTTGAATCCAGTAGGTCCTTCTATGGCAAGCATCTAAAGAAGGCTGAAGGCTGAGCAGAGAAGGCTGAGCAGAGGAATTCTTACATGTCAGGAAGTTAAGTGCTGCTATTTTCTCAGTGTAGGCCCATCAAGATATATAATCTCAGGAGATTTCCTGGCTTAACTCATTCATTGATTCAACAAATATTCAATAGCTATCTACCTTGTGCCAAGCACTATATTAGCTCCTGGGGGCATAATAATGAATAAATTAGGTTCTTATTCTTGAGATGCTCAGGATAGAGAACGTTTGTAGTGGAAGAGGAAACTAGACAAATATAAAATTACAAGTTACTTACTGTCTTTCTGGGACAAGGTAGAACATAACACCTATATGCATACAACAGGATAAGTGCTGTAACAGGCAGAAAGAGTCCTGAGGGAGCACACAGAAGAAACTGACTGCCTAATTCTGCCTGGCAGAGCCGGAAAAGACTTCCAAAGGTGAAATGAGAACAGATTTTAATCCTAATTCAAGCCATAAACATTTGTTGAGCATTCAAGGATAGGCAGGGCAGGTAATATTACTGCCCCAGCTCATTTTACAGATTACAAGTATATAAATGAGGTCCAGGGAGATTAACTTCTTTCATATTAGAAAGATAGTGAATGTCAGATTTGAGACAAGAACCCAGGTATTTGGACTCCTCATCCAGGGATCCTTCCCTTGGCTCAAGCTGCCCTCGTCATAAGCATGCTGACTGTCCTGGGCTGTGGCAGTCTGCTAGCCTCCCTCCTAGGGGGAGGTCGTGAGTGATTGAGGACACTGTCATAGATTCAACTTGCCTTTCTTCCTCTTACTAGCAAAGCATCTTTGGGAAAATTATTTATTCTGTCTGTTGTCTATAAAAGACAAAAACTTATCCACCTCACAGAATAGTCGTGAGGATTAAATGAGATAATGCACGTTATTGAGGACCTGAGTTAAAGACTGAAAACCTCCAGGCCACATGCAGCCTAAGGATGTGTTCTGCTTGTCCTGTGTAGTGTTCTGTTTGTTTAATTGGAAACAGTTCAACATTAAACTGTTGGGAGATTCACATAAAAACTTGGATTTCTGGCTTAATTTGAAAAAAAATGAGATGATCTGGTGACAATGGGTCTGCATTCTTGCAAGGCCTCAACTGGTAGGAACACAGCAAAAGCAAGGGGCCTCCAGTGTGCCTCAATCTCCACCCAACACACATCACTTCCTTATGTGACCTGCCTGGGCTCTACAGGCAACTGAGTTTGCAAATCCTTGCATAAGCAGTCAAACTCAGAACCACCCCCCCAAAAAAAAACAGATTAAAAGTAGGGCTGTTCTATTAGCTAGTTTCATCTCCCTATCCCATATTATCGACAGCCCCTTCCAACATGAAAAAATTAGAATGGCCATAGCCCAAATACCCCGAAAAAATGGGATAGAAAGATCAAAGGTGATGGTGGAGTTACACAGAGCAGGTAGGATTTAATAATGAGTATGAGAGCTGAATCATTATATTGATAATTCTTTTAGTCCCCAGCATCTTAAAGCAGCTAGAAGTAAAAACCTAAAATTATATTATTGTAACTCATTCAAACTCTGAAATCTGTTCTACAACTAATTGTTGTGCTGTGCTTTGAAATATATTGCTTTTCCGTATATGTTAATTTTCACAAAAAAGAAAAAAACTCAATTGTGGATGATAAAAAAATATTTATTCCTTCTAGCCGCCAATGTTCTGGAGCAGCTAGAAGGGAAAATCTGAGATGACAGTATGGTAGCCTATGACACACTCTGGGATCTGCCCTGTAACTACTTGTTGAAGAGTGGTTTGAAAGTATTGGTTTTTTCTTTCTTTGCTTTGTATATACGTTATATTATACAATAAAAAAAGTTACAAAAAAAAGTAGAGCTATTCTGTGTGAGTGGGTCAGGAAGACTGGAGAGCTGCTGTTCAGGGTCACTAGACCTGCCATTCAATACCAACCCATTCTCAATATCCCGTCCCCTGCCATCACCACCTCCCCTTCCTTATGCCCTTTCCACACCCTTGAAGCCCCTCTATAAATTCTGGGGCTCTGAGGAATATGATTAAAATCCACTCTAAGTTTGTGCCTACAGTGTTAAACTGTAAGAAGTATTCTCTGAGGCTTATATACTGGTTCTTTGGCCTGTATAGACATTAGGTCACCTTATAGGGCAAATGGTTAGGGAAATGTGATGTGAAAAGTTAACTAGGGTGGGCAATGGTGGCTCAATGGCAGAGTTCTAGCCTGCCATGCGGGAGACCAGGGTTCAATTTCTGGTGCCTGCCCTTATAAAAAAGAAAAAAACAGTAACTAACTTTTAGCTTGCTGTCAAGGGGTGTCTAGAAGAAAGCATAGGAGACCCTTAGTAGTGATCTAATGGTAGAAAAAGCCCTCACCTCATCTAGGTTGCTCCACTAGAAGCTTTGAGGAAGGTAAAGATTGGCGAGATCTGGTTCTGTTTCTTTAAAGAAGCAGGAGTCCCAGCTCTGTGACAGCAGCCCTGGTTTTGCCAGAACCGCAGGGTACAATAAGCAACAGGTTAGGTCCCTATGTTTTTTTTTTATTGTATAGTATAACATATATACAAAGCAAAAAAATAAAAAAGCAAGTTCTCAAAGTGCTCTTCCACAAGTGGTTACAGGGTAGAACCCAGAGTTTGTCATGGGCTACCATATGATCCTCTCATATTTTCCCTTCTAGCTACTCCAGAATACAGGAGGCTAGAGGGCTTAAATACTTTTTTATCATCACAATCAACTTCTTTTTCCTTGTTCTTTTGTGAACACTAACATATATACAAAAAAGCTATAAATTTCAAAGCACAGACCACAATTAGTTGTAGAACATATTTCAGACTTTGACATGGGTTACAATTTCACAATTTTAGGTCTTTACTTGTAGCTGCTCTAAAATACTGGAGACTAAAAGAGATATCAATTTAATGATTCAGCATTCATATTCATTTGTTAAGTCCTAAATCTATATATAACTGTCATCACCTTTGATCTTTCCATCCTCTCTTTGGGGTTGTTTGGGCTATGGCAATTCTAAATTTTTGATACTGGAAGGGTCTGTCACTAATACGGGGTAGGGAGATGGAACTATCTGATGTTCTGGAGAGGTTGGGCTAGGTTTCAGGACTTATCTGGACAGGGATCCATCTGGAGGTTTTAAGTTTCGGAAAGTTACTCTAGTTCCTGGAACTCTTGTGGAATCTCATATATTGCCCTGGGTGTTCTTTAGGATTGGCTAGAATGGTCCTGGTTGGGGGTTGGCAGGTTATGGTAGGTAGCAAGGTCTAACTGAAGCTTGCATAAGAGCAACCTCCAGAGTAGCCTCTTGACTCTATTTGAACTCTGTCAGCCCCTGACACTTTATTAACTACACTTCTTTTCCTGCCCCTATGTCTTTTTGTTTGTTTATTTTGGTTTTTTTTTTTGGGGGGGGTGCATGGTCCGGGTCTCCCACATGGAAGGTGAGCATTCTACCACTGAACCACCCATGCACCCAGGCCCATATTTCTTTTTAGTTCAAGTAGAAGAAAAAGAGAAAGAAAGCCTTGGCTGACAACTTGATAGAAAGAGTTTTGGGGCAGTTTGTTTACCTCATAGGCATCTGTTAGCTGTCGAAGGCCTCTTTTCAGATAATGGAAGTGCTTCTCCCTCTGCAAAATAAGCCTGGAAAGACAAACAGCTTATAAGCCTATTCTAATAGCTAACGCTTCCATTCCACTACAGGACACATATGCACACATGCACACACACACTCACATACACAGCTTCAGAACATCCTCCTGCAGTCACTGAATGGATACTCAACAACTTCTTTGGCTCTAAATGGTGGTTAAATCAGAGAAAAGCCGCCAGCATCTGAATGCCTCAGAAGTATGTGAAAACTGTGCTGGTAAATGTTTTGGGCAACATCCCCTTTCATGGCAGGTGACTCGCGCTAACTGGAAAGCTTAAATGGATATATACAGTTGTGCAGTAAAAAATCACCTAGAAAGTTCCTCCAGGGTCTAACTAAGAACAGATATCTTCTGGCTCCCCAGCCTTTAAGCAAGTTAATATGTGAGCCTCTCACCACTTCCCTGACTTGTTTACACTCTGTTCTTTCACAGTTTTTTTCTTCTGGGACTATTTCTCTGAGGTCTGTAGTTTTTACTCTACCTGTCCCTCAGTTATACATATATTATTCCCTCCCTGAAATTCCACCTCCCACGTGCTGACCCACAGCCCAAAAAGGATCATGTTTGTATTCTGCAGTCAGTTGCTCTCCTTGGCAACTGATGTCAGCAAAACTAGCTTTAAGATGAAATGTGCCACCCACTGCCATTTGTACAGGCAGGGCAAAAGACAGAAGCTACACTTCCTGCTTGGTCCTGCAGAAAGGGGCCTGTGTGATTATATAAGGAAGAAAAAAGAAAAGGAGGCCAAGACAGTCACTCCGCTTATTAGTTACAGAAATAAAAGGAAAAGAGAATCACTCCTTTTTTCTAGGTATTAAATAAATATTTATTGAACACTGACTGAGTCACACACAAAAGATAAAAAAATCACTAATGTGATTTTTATTCTCAAAAAATCTTCCAATTCAGTACTGGAAATAAGATAAGTACACAAATGACTATAATACAAGGAAAAATTGGGTAGGCTTCACAAAGGAGTAACAAATAAAATGCTACTGAGGCTGCAAATAGAGGGGAGAATCTTCTAATAAAACTTTTAATACAAAAAAAAAGGATTGATTTCAGGAAAGGCTGCATAAAGGAGGTGGAATTTGAGGCAGATCTGACGGAGGGAGAAAAACTTTACAGGTAGAGATGGGGAGGAGGGGAGGAGAAGGTGGGAAGATAGTTTAGCCAGAAGGAAGAGGAACAAAAACGTACAGAGCTGCCGTGTCCAACAGAACTTTCAGCAATGATGGAAATGTTCTATATCCGTGTTGTCCAGTACAGTAGCCACTAGACACCAGCCAAGCACTTGAAATGTAGCTCGTGTGACTAAGGAACTGAATTTTTAAATTTTGTTCAATTTCAACTAGTTTAAGTTTAAATACCCATAATTGGCTACCAGATTGGACAGCAGAAGTATAAAGCATATAAGGGGAGTAACAGGCAGTAACAATATTCATTGTTCTAAATATTCACAATGAAAGAGAGGAATGGTGGGAAAGGCAGCTGAGGCCCTTTTTACATGGCCTGGGGTGTTAACTGAAAAATTTCTACTTCATTTAGTAAGCAAAGGGAAGCCTTGACGTTTTCTAAGCTGAGAATAAAATGATCAGAGCCATGCTTTAGAAAAAAAGCATGCTGATGGCAACAGGTGTTCAATATGTGTTTATGAACTGAATTGAATGAAAGCACCCAAGGAAAGAGAGGATGATGTGGGGAGACTGGGTATAAAGCTGTTAGAGTCAACCAAGTGGAAAGTATTTTGGGCCCAAACATGGTGACACATGACAAGCTGACTTCTGGACAGGCGCAGTTTAAGGCACTGGAAGTAGATTCAGGTAAGGATGTCAATCAGGCTGTTGGAAACACATTTGAAGCTCAGGAGAGGGATCTAGGATACATACACAGAGTGGGAATCATTCATCTGCACACAGGTAACAGGTGAAGGGATGGGAGTAGAGAAGACAGCAAGAGTGGAGAGAAAAGGTTGAATACAGAACTATGAGAAGACCCAACATCAGGGACTTGGAGAAGGACAAGGAACCAGTGAAGGAGAGAAAGAGTTTACGTAAGCTGAAGGTCAAGACAGTGTTACATCGTAGGCAATAAAGGAGAGAGTCTTATGGAGGTATTTAATAGTAGCAGATGCTGCGGCAAGATTGAAGAAAAAGAGGACAAACCACAAGTGGTTGAGACCTTCAAGGGAGTTCAGGGCAGTGGTGAGGGTAGATTCCAGGCTGCAAAGAGTGATCAGGGGGCAGATCATAAAGAGGAGAAAGCCAGGCTCAATTTCTCTTTCAAGAAGGCCCAGTGGCCAGGACTCCCTGAGTACACAGGCAGTTTCCAGGGCTGGGATAGATGCTGACTCTGTTCCTGGACTGAGGACCAGAGACGGACACAGACAAGCAACTGGCAATTACAGACATAAATGCCGAGATCAGGGAAGAACAGTGGATTCTGGCAGCACAAAGGGAGGTGTGGAGGATCAGAAAAGGCTTCTCAAAGGAAACAGCATTGAAGCAAAGGCCTGAAGGACAAGAATAAGTAAGCAAAATGTGGGGGATGGGGAAAGTGTTCCAGGTAAGAGAACACCATGGCACATTAAGTAATTATATTTATTTATTTATTTATTTATTTATTTTTAAATACCAAAAAACACCAAACAAATGCAAACATTCCTATTTTGATCATTCCATTCTACATATATAATCAGTAATTCACAATATCATCACATAGTTGCATATTTATCATCATGATCATTTCTTGGAACATTTGCATCTATTCAGAAAAAGAAATGAAACGAAAACAGAAAAAAAATTTATACATATCATACCCCTTACCCCTCCCTTTCACTGATCACTGGCATTTCAAACTAAATTTATTTTAACATTTGTTCCCCCTATTATTTATTTTTTATTCCATATGTTCTACTCATCTGTTGACAAGGTAGATAAAAAGAGCATCAGACTCAAGGTTTTCACAATCACACAGTCACATTGTGAAAGTTGTATCATTACACAATCATGTTCAAGAAACATGGCTACCGGAACACAGCTCTGTATTTTCAGGCAGTTCCCTCCAGCCTCTCCATTACATCTTGAATAACAAGGTGACATCTACTTAATGCATAAGAACAACCTCCAGGATAACCTCTCGACTCTGTTTGGAATCTCTCAGCCATTGACACTTTGTCTCATTTCACTCTTCCCCCTTTTGGTCCAGAAGGTTTTCTCAATCTCTTGATGCTCAGTTTCAGCTCATTCTAAGGTTTTTCTCAATCCCTTGATGCTGAGTCTCAGCTCATTCTAGGATTTCTGTCCCATGTTGCCAGGAAGGTCCACACCCCTGGGAGTCATGTCCCACGTAGACAGGGGGAGGGTGGTGAGTTTGCTTGTTGTGTTGGCTAGAGAGAGGCCACATCTGAGCAACAAAAGAGGTTCTCTTGGGGGTGACTCTTAGGCCTAATTTTAAGTAGGCTTGACCTATCCTTTGTGGGCTTAAGTTTCATGTGAACAAACCCCAAGACTGGGGGCTCAGCCTATAGCTTTGGTTGTCCACACTGCTTGTGAGAATATCAAGAATTCAACTTGGGGAAGTTGAATTTTCCCCCATTCTCACCAAGGTAATTATATTTAGCAGGAACAAGAAATATAAGATTGTGAGCAGAGAAAAATCAGATGGAAGAAGAGCAGAGGCATTGGATCACATACAAGGCAGGTCTTATACGTGCATTAAGGAGTTTGATTTTAAACCTAAGAGAAAAAAGGAGACATTGAAGTGTTTTAGACATGGAAAAGACATAGTCAGGTTTGCATTTTCTAGATCTATCCACATCACATTATATGGAATAGACTGGGGTGAAGATAAAGCTAAAGGCAGGAAAGCAGTCAGGAGGCCAAGACCACAAATAAGTGTGTTTGTGAAGGGAAGAAACTTAAAGTAGCAATAGCATGAGGAAGTATCAGAGTCAAAGGTAGGCTGTTAAGACAGACAAGAGATGAACATGTCTGTGGGCAAAAGGAGACACTAAAAAGGCAAAAGCCCAGAGAACATCCATCAAGTAAGGTCCCCAAAGAGGAGGGAGGTGAGCTGGGAACAAGAGTACAGCGGAAGTAAGTCTGTCAATAAGGAAGGATTCTACATTCTTGGAGATAGAAATTATGGGAGAAAATAAGAAGTTAGGTAAATAAAAGACTTTGAGGTAGGGAAGAGGGAAATGGAGGAAACTCACATGGATGACTTCAATTTTCTTAGGAAATAGGAAGCAAGATCACAGGATAGTTGTGGATTGGCCACCACAGTGAATGTTAGAGAATCTACATGAGATAAATAAAAGGATCATAAAACAGTAGTGAAGGTCCAGCGGAGGGTAAGTAGTATTAAATTTTAGTGAAGCCAATCAGGAGGCACAGTTAGGTGATTTTTTTTTTCCTTGAAAATCTTGCTGGGACTCTTTAGCAGAAGCAGTAAGTGGAGATGCTTAGTAAGGACAGCCAATATGGGAAAAGCAGAAAGTCAGAGGAGTAAGGGAATTGAAAGAGATAAATAAATTCTGCAAAAGCTCACGATGCGTGCTGACCCATGCTGAGCTAGGTAGAAGTCAAGGCCAGGCTGAATGTGATAAATAAGAAGAACCAAGAGGGCCCAAAAAAACCATTAAATGATAGCAGGCATTGTTTCTTGAAGATGACTGTATAATGATATAGGTTTTATAAAGTGATTGTATGATTATGAAAACCTTGTGTCTGATGATCTCTTTATCTACAGTATGGACAGATAAGTAAAAAAAATATGGATTAAAAAAATAAACAAATAATAGGGGGAACAAAGGTTAAAATAAATTGGGTAGATGGAAATACTAGTGGTCCATGAGCTGGAGGGGTAAGGAGTATTATATGAGTCTCTTTTCTTTTCTCTTTTTAGTTCTTTTTCTGGAGTGCTGCAAATGTTCTAAAAAATGATTATGGTGATGAATAACATAACTATGTGATGATATTGTGAGCCATTGATTGTACACCATGTGTGGAATGTTTGTATGTTAAGAATGTTTGTGTTTATATGTTGTTTTATCAATAAAAGTATTTTTAAAAAATGATCGCAGGTAGGGTCCCACTAGGAAAAGTGAGGGAGGCTAAGCAAGCCCCAGGTGGTTTGAGGGCTAGCCCAGAATTTGGAGCTGGAACTTCTGATTTCTAACTCATATTGACTGGTTCACAGTGGGTATTTCTGTAGGTCAATTCTTCTCTGTCCAAAACATTGGCAAGTGAGTTCAAATATGCAAATACC